>JAOVVI020010770.1:0-12013 GCA_028571085.2 Nepenthes alata
AAGTTTGAAAATTGATGAGTTTGACTATCACATCAAGTAAAATATGGACCAAGTGGGAGAATATAGGCTTCAGCCAATTAGCCGTCGAGCGAGCCGCCAAGCCGAGCCGAGAGCCGGCTTCATCAAGCCGTTTCGAAGCTGTTTTCGAGTCGCAGGCAGTTTCGATTTTGCTTCGTCTTCCTTGATGCATTTAACTCCATCTACCGTTTAACTCAACTAATTGCTGAAACATTAGTGGTCCATTTAGTATTGATAACTCTCACATGGATTGACAAATCAATTCTTGGTCGATTTGAGTTCAAAACGTACGATTGAGACAAGTGATGGTTTTGCCAATAAATTGAGCGTTCTGGTTTTGTCCCTGGCACCCAACTCAAGCATTACACCATCTAAAGGAGTAAAAGAGTTTCCAGAAGCTCGAAGCCGGTCTGAATCTCACGTTTGAAAACAGAGCACGTAAAATGGCGGGAGGTATAAACTCGATTCATAATTCCGCTTTAGTGGTTGTTTAAGCAACATCATTTGCTAACAATATACATGTATATATATTAATTTCATATCCAATTTGTGAATTTTGTACAGCGTTTGGAGAAATTTTTGAAACCCTAACTCCGTTGTTATTGTTTATCTGCGCCCAACCCCTTTTACCCGCAACTTTTTAAGGTTTTTGCATAAATTGATATTAGAATATCATTACCCATATCTTATATAAGTTAATTTATCGATTGGATATCAATTTTGGTGGATTTGTGTGGATTTTTTTTCGCAAAATCCTAGACCTGCCCCCGGGTCTCGTTTAAGCCCATATTTTGAGTCTTATACATAAATTGAATTGAGATTATGATTACCCGTGATTTAAATTTGATAATTTACCTGTTAGATGCTCGAATTTTTGAGAATTGTCCGATATGTACAACCGGGCACTATTTATGCGTGGTTACTGTTCATCGGAGTCCGATTGGTAAATTTTGCATAAATTTTGCATTGTCTAATTGTTAATTACGCTGCATATACATTTGCATATGTTTAATTATTATTTCGGAATCATGTTCATTAATCAATTGTGAAGAAAATGTGATTGAAAGACCTCTAAAGTTATACTTGCCTCTTGGTGGTAAAAATCTATATTATTTACTATATTTATGATATTCGTATATGCAAAATGAGCCATGAGAAGATTTAAATTTGAAAAAAAAGATAAAATTTATGCAAGTATACGGAGAGAATGTCACAAATTGATATGATATATGATTTGTTCTCTTGGAGTAAGAATCACGTGAAAGAAGTATGGTGGACCTTTTTTACGGAGGATAATATTCTTTGGCATGCCATTGATATTACAGCAGAGACTTAAGAATTATCCTGGCCATGTATTTAGTGGGTGATACTCTTGGCAAGCCTTATGGAAGGACGAGGACTGCTTCTGGGCCCCGGGTAACATGGGCGCATATGGTTATGACCCATCTATAGACATGATATGTAGATGACCTGCATTTGGGTCGATAATAGGAGCTTACACTCTTAGATCATATGGATGACATGATCGTTTCTTCGTTCTCCCGTACCTTTAGCTAGTAAGGTTTACTGGTCCTGATTCGCAAATATGAATAATTATGCATTGATTACATTTTAAAAGAAGAAGTATGAAACATGAGAAGTTAACTGTACTCCGAAAGCACATTCGATCATGCTTATATTTACACATTCTCATCATACTCGTATAATCCTCTTTTACTTTATTTTTCCTATATATTATTATTGTCTTTGATAATATTGCACTTGTTGAGCGTTTGACTCACATTTGCTGCCTCTCCTTACCTTCAAATTAGTACAGGCCTGATATTCCCGACGGGACGGAGTAGAGGCTAAAAGAAGACTAGGCCCTGGACTTGGAAGACTTATACTTTACAGTTTTTATAGATTATAGTCAATTGTATATATTCATATTTCAGTTGGGTTTATTAATGTATATTGTACAAATGATGGATGATCAGATAGTTTAGTTTTTGTTGTCGTTTAGATTTATTTATACTTTCGTAAATTATTATGGTTGTAATAGGTATCTAGTGGTATCTCTCTTTGGCCGATGTTATATTTAGATATACAACGTTGGAGCCACAACTAAGCAGTGGCATTTGGATCCTGTGTAGTTTTGTGTGTTGTTATTGTGTGTTGTCGGAGGTTGGGATTACTGGATGTATTTTGTATTGTATAGGGTTTTTGTATCAATTAGGCGACCATATTACAGACAGAACTCTACCAAATTTTTGACAGAAAATACAGTCCGTCACAGCCTCTGTCACCGTAATAAATTTTGCCACAGTGGTAAAAAGAGCAATACATTTTTACAATTTAGATTGTCAAAAAATAGCTCCTCCTGTGAATATAACCAGATACCCCAAAGTAGATTTCCCAAAGTAGATTTTTGAGAGTCAATATCACCCGTCATACCTACATCTGTATGTCCAATTAGATGCAACTTATCATTACCAAAACACAAATATATCTTGAAAATTTCTTAGAGAAATCTTAACATCCATTTCAACTTAGACCAATACTCATTTCCAAGGTTTAAAAGAAATCAATTAACTTTTTCAATTGTATGAATTATAACAAGTCTCGTACATACCATTACATGTATCAAACTCCCCGTGGCCAAAGAGTGAGAAATGCTTCTAATGCTTGCTTTTTCATTATCTATAAAAGGGTATTGTTGGTTGCTCAACTTGAAGTGATTATCCAACGGAGTGCTTATCGACTTGGATTTCTCCATATTAAATTATTCAAGCACCTTTCCAATGACGCTCTATTGGGACATCAACAATTTCTTCCCTTTCGGATCGCGAAATATTTTTATACCAAGAATTTATTTGTCAGTCCCAAATCCTTCATTGCGAAAGATTTTTCAAATCGTTGTTTCAATTCGATAATTCGGAAGGTATTTCGTCTAACAATAAGTATGTCATCTACATAGAGTAAGAAAATAACGAAATCGTCTTTTGGAAACCATTAAACAATGACATAATGGTCCAAAATATTCATTCGGTAATGGTAACTTATCATAACATACTCAAACTTATTGTACAACTATCTCAGAGCTTACTTTAATTTGCAAAGGCTTTTCTTTAGATGACATCCTAGATGCTCATTCTTCTCAACTTAGGATCTCACCAATTGCTCCATATAGATTTTCTTCTCAAGTGCACCATGAAGAAAGACCGTACACACATCTAACTATTCAATTTTGATATCAAGGACTGCGGCCAGTCCAAAACTACCTTGATTGAAGACATCTTCATAATATGAGTAAAAATCTTTTCAAAATCAATACCTTTTAAGCCCTTTTACAAATAACCTCGCTTTGTACCTTAATTGTGGGCAGTTCTCATCTATTTTTAAACAAGAAACCCACTTGTTTTTCAAAACTAGTTTGCCCGTAGGCAACTTTGTTAGCTAGAAAGTATGGTTTATTGTAATGACTTAATCTCATCTTGTAGGCTTCCATCCACTCCAACTTATACTCATCCTCCATTACTTCAACAAAATTTTTAGATTCTCCGCTATCAATAAACAACACATCAATTGATAAACGAAAAGAGGGCCTTTGATTTCTCATAGATCATCGGAGTGGTATTGGCTAGTTCAAAATCATCATGATGAGCAGTATCATCCATATTTGCATCGCCTACTCCATCAAGTGTAGGAGTCTTACGATTTTCTTCCCCTTAAACATCACCTTGATTACCATCTTCATCATGAATCGGTATCGGCGTCAAGAATTTAATATTTGTATCACATAATCGGTTGTTGTCATAACTAAAAATGACTTTTCACTTTGTCGATATATTTGTTAGTCTCATCCTTGACGAACTCCATATCCCTTGACCTCACAAGTTTTTTCTCTATCAAATCATAAAATCGATACCCCAACTCATTTTTTCTATAACCAAGAAAGATGCACTGTCTCATCTTCTACTAGAGCTTGGATCTCTCATCCTTCGAAATATGGACGAAGAACTTGCACCCAAATACGTACCAGTGGTCGTAAGATACCTCCTTTCTAGACTACAACTTTTCTAGTATTTCACCATTTAGTGGGCCAATTGGTGAGAGATTGATTACGTGGGCAATGACATTAAATGCTTTCGCCCAAAATGAATCGGAAAGCTTTACTTCCAAAAGCATGTAATGAACTCTTTCGGTCAATATTTTATTCATCCTTTCGACCACACCATTTAACTGCGGTGTCTTCGATGGAGTCCTTTGGTGTTAAATTTTATGGGTTCGACAAGATGTATCAAATGCTCCAATATATTTTCCTTCGTTGTCACTTTGAATACACTTTAACTTCTTTTGTCTCTCAACTAGGGCTTAAAATTATTCAAAGATGTCAAGGGTTTGATCCTTTGACTTCAAGGGATATACCCACAATTTTTTTGAATAATAAATAATGAATGTGATGAAATAAAGTATTTCTCCGAATGTCTTAACTTTAAGAGAGCCACATATGTCGGTATGATCTAACTTAAGAAAATCTGTCTTTCTTGTGGATGAGTTTCCATAGAATGACTCTGTTATTTTCCCTTCATACAACGAGTACAAATTTTTAACTTTGTTTCCTTCACACCTTGAAGAAAGTTTTTCTTGACTAGACAATTCAGCCCATATTCACTCATGTGACCGAATCTCTTATGTCACAAATCTAAAGACTACTCACTTCTTGCCATATGTACATCTCTAGTATAAATTGAGGCTTGTAATACATACAAATTAAAAACCTTTTTTACCAGGCGACAACTAGAAACCCTCTAATCAACTTTCATATCTCTTCACAAAAAATATTATAAAACACTTCGTCATCAAGATTACATGCTAAAATAAAATTTAGTCGAGTATCTGGGACGTGTCATACATCCCTCACAGTATCTTAGTTCCATTATTTGTGATCGAACACACATTGCCATAATTAATAATATGGGACACGCTTTTGTTTTTCATCTTTAACACACCAAGAGTGCAAGATATAAAGAATTTCCTTCTTGGCGTAACTTGTAGTGTTGCGCCGCTATCGACCACCCAGATTGTCTGATTTTTCATTTAGTTGATCTCTTCTTTTTTCTTTATAAACTAGTAAAAGATCGGATTTAGTAACAATTGATACTCTCTCATCTCAAGAGTTCTCAGCCTTCTTCTCATCCCCATCAGTATTTTCACATTTTTACTTGTAGCAATACATCTTGATGTGTCTCCTTTTTTTACAATGATGACATTCAAGGTTTTGATACCTAACCATAATTTATTTCAGCTTCTCTCATCAAATTTTGGGTCTCACACTTTTTTTCTTCCCGGTATCTCTGAGACTAAAACTTTGGAATACGAGAAGGAAGAGCCTTGTAATATCCCAAATTTTCGTTCAGATCACTTTATGATTAATTATGATTTAAAAAAATTTAGACATAGCAAAAATTAATTAAATATTATAAAATTTGGAAGGATATTTGGATCAGTTGAATTAGCGCTCGAGGTAGTGCGCCTATACAATCGCCCGAATATCGACTTGGATTTTGAAATAAAAGAAAATTTAAAATAATGTATAATAATAATAATATATTAAAATAATAATATATAAAAAAATAGAAAACAAAAAAAAGAAAAAAAGAAGAAGAAGAAGATAAGATCGAAGGAGGGTTTCGGGCAAAGAAGGAAAGGAAGAGAGAGAGAGAAGAGAGGGGAGGACGGCCATTTGACGGCGGACGATGAGAAGGAGTACAAGTCCGATTTTGTTGGCAGCGATGATACTGATCATATAGAGATTCAGAGTTATGATAGAAACAAAAGGAAGATTCAAGGATTGTTCATTCCCACTCGTCGTTGTGATCAGGTGGATAGTCATCCCCGTAAATTTTTTATCGCTGAAGAATTGATGGATGAGGAGTTTCAGGTTCGGCCACTTGAGGCAATGCTCGGAGAAAGGTTGAAGAATATGAAAGATTCGTTGAAGTTGGATAGTAGTTGAGGATTTCAAAATTCAATCTGAAAGTAGTTGGTGTCATTTCGACGCTAGACTTATGGCGATGAGCTAGATCATGCTTTGTTGATCGAGTAGGAGCAGTTTCGAGAGAAATATTTTCAAAATAAATCAGAGTTTGAATGATGGATTTACTTATCCTTCAGAGGATAAGTTAAAGGAAAGTCAGATGAAATAAAGTCTTCTTCTCCGAAGTTTGAGTTTGCAAGGTCAACTACAAGTTTAGCGGGAAGAAGTACGTGAGAGGAGTTGCTTCGTCAAAAATGAAGTTTGCTTCAAATTGCGGCCAAATATCCCATTTGTTAAGGGGTCATTCCAATTTCAGGCATTCGGATTCTAGATGCCAAAATAGATGTCAGATGGTTCCAGCAGGGCACTTTGCATATACAGTCGGTGAAGTAAGAGCCGGATCCTCAATCATGGAAGACTATTTCAGCAAGTCCATTCCATTATGTATTCAGGATATGAGTCTGTTGAGTTCCAAAGAAGAATCAATAAGAAGGTTTCAGGATTGATCTTGGTATTGCAAGTGAGTCATCTGTTGAGAGATGTGTACTGAGCCTATTTGGCACATATGGTCACATTTGGGAGCTATTTCGTGACTATTGAAGTTATTTTGGTCATCTGCGATTTTGAAGGTGTTTTTTTGAAGATTAGTCTTGATTGTCTGCGGAATGGGAGATCAATTCTACTATTGATATTGTGGTTGGATTAGCGCCTATTTCGAAGGCTCAGTATGGGGTAATCTTATCTGAATTGAAGAAATTGAGATAGCAATTGCAGAATCTGTTGAGAAAGATTTTGTTCGGGCAAATGTCTTGGTGTGGAGTGCTTCAGTGCTCTCTAGTGAAGAAAGTTGGACTGATAGATTTATGTTCGGATTATTTGATGATCGAATATATATCAACTCTCAAGGATCGGTGATTTTTGATCCATTCCGAAAATTTTGAGTTTTTTTAAGATCGAACTGTACTCAAGGTATTCTTAATTGTGAATTAAGTGTGATGATGTATATAGGATATTTTTCAGGTCAATGTGTGGCCATTGCGAAGTTTTGATGGTGCTTTTGGGTTGTCGAATATTTTGGCATCTTTTATGAATAATATCAATTGGAATTTTTTGACCATATTTGGGTTAGTTATGATGGCTTCGTCAATGATGTTTTGATTTATTTGAAAAATTTTGAGGAGTACGCAATCCGATTGGGAAGTCAGCGACATATTTTTAGGTGTTCTTTTGATTCATATGGTTCTTAATGTGTTATTTGGAAATTCGAAGAAGATGGAAGCAGTGGCGAATTTGAAAAGACCGACTAGTGTCTTGGGAGTGCAGAGTTTCTTAGATTTGGTTGGTTATGATGGGAGTTTTGTTGAATATTTTTCCAGCATTGTAGTGTCGTTGGCATTTTTGGAATAGAAGCAATCGATATTTAATTGAAGTGATACTTGTGAGGGAAGTTTCAATAAATGAAGAATGGTTTGTCATCGGCATTAATTTTTTCGACCCCTGATGGATCAGAAAGATTTGTAGCATTTATTGATACTCCTAAGAAAGATCTTAATATGTTTGGATTTTCTATAGTAGGGCGCATTATCTAAGAAAGATTGGATTTTTGCGTGGAAGTGCTACGGTAAGGCTGCCAGTGGAAAGATTAGATCAGAGGGATTTTCTCTCTTTGTTGCCGGGATTAGATTCTGAATGAAACTTCTATTTGTGGGAGAAGCTTTTACGAAGATCAGTGGCGATATCCTTTTTGGACGAACCGTCATGAAGTTGGACGCGATCAAGCCTGTAACCTTGAGCCTACGAGGTTCAGTGTTTTCTCCATTGCACGTTCGAGAAGAAGCGTATCATCGAGAATTCTCTCATTAGAGTCTTAGATGATTGGATGAAAATTTGAAAGCTTATTTTATAGAAGCTCGGGAGCAAATGAGGTCATATACAATTGTGATTAAGTTGGAGTTGTCCAAGTTTGATAGAAATGTCGAAGACTCTCTACCTAGTAGAATGGAGAGAGAGTTTATGGTGATTTGATTATGAGCCGTGGCATGATGTGTCTCGTGCCTAAAGGGAGATGCGAGAAGAAGCCTTCAAGATTTTATTTTGGGCCTGCCTCAAATAGCAAAGCTCGATGGTTATTTGGATAAGTTTGGGCTAGTCAATGGTGGTTTAGCTGATAAAGATGGATCATTGTTTGCCGATATTTGGGACACATGATCGATGAGTTGATGGAGTCAGCCTATCGCTTGTCTATCCGGATATCATTCTTGAGATTGATTGTTGGTATATTTTTGAGATGTGGAGATTGCAAAGTATTCCTATCTTGAAGCTTTTGATTTAATTTGAGGTTGATGATCGATTAGAGTGGTGCAGCGGAAGCATGTGGACTCACGGCTGTTGATCACAAGATTTAATTGGAAGCTTGAAGTAGGAGATCGGTTTTACAAATTGATTGGAAACTCGAGAAGAGTGGTCAGATGTTCCTGGAAGCATCTTAAAGAAAAAAATTCCAAGTTTTAAATTCGAATGGTAGTTTGAAGTGGAGGTTCATTAAGATATTCGAAATCTTTATCAAATTAGAGAAGTGGCCTTCATATTAGCCTTATCTCTGAATTTGATGAATGGATACGGTATATTTTATGTGAATGATCCTTCGCATGTGATTGGGCTGAAATCATTTTTTATTGACGGGAAGTAGTTTAGGTTAAAGCTGTAATCTCGATTTTGGGATATGAAGGATCTGGTGTGAGGAATAAGATATTTCCATCGACTATTATTCTTTCGGGGAATTTTCTAGTTGAGGAAGCATTAAGAGATTTCGAGGACGAGTCTGAGAGAATATTCCTATTTGTTGAGAATCAAATTTGGATAAATCATTTGATCGGAAAAATTTAGTGAGAAGATTAAAGACAATGTTTGGATGAATATCCTCATTGTTGAATAATTGAGGTTAATATCGAGAGGCGTAAATTTCAAGGCCGAAAGTTTTGTAAGGAGGGAAGAGTTTAATATCCAGAATTTTCGTTTGGATCACTTTAATATTAATTGTGATTTTGAATAATTTGGACGTAGTAAAAATTAATTAAATATTATAAAATTTGAAAGAATATTTAGAACAATTAGGTTGGCGCTCGAGGTGCGTCTCGGCAATCGTCCGAATATTGATTTAAATTTTAGAATAAAAGAAAAATTAAAATAATATATATATATATATATATTATTATAGTAATAATAATAATATATTAAAATAATAATATATTTGAAATAAATAGAAAATGAAAAAAAAGAAGAAGAAGAAGATAAGTTCGAAGGAGGGCTTCGGGCAGAGAAGGGAGGGAAGAGATAGAGAAGGAGAAGAGACGGGAGGGCGGCCGTTCGACGGCGGCCAATGACGACGGTGTTCGGCGAGGTTGGCGGCGTCGACGATCAGAGGAGGCCGTACGTAGGTGGTCAGCGGCGACTATTGGGAGAACGGCGGTGGCGCGCGACGGGGGTCATGCATGAGAAAGAGAGAACTGCGCACGGAGAGAGGGACGACTGAGCTGCGACGACGGCGTGCAATGGTGATGCAACGATGGTCGGCGGCGGATAGTGGTGGTCCATTGGTGACCGGTGAGCAGCACAGAAGATGCGTAGAGGAGAGAGAGTGGCTAGATCGCAGGTCATGCACAATAGGAGAGAGAAAGGGTGTCGTTCGGGCACTTCGGAACTTCCTTTTTTTAGATCTATAAAGTATGAGACTAGAGCAAGTATTTGTAAACCTCCTCTTTGGTCTAATTTCACATCTGATTTATTTTGAGTACTATTTAAAATTTTTGGTAACATGTATGTATTTTTATATACATGATTTGTATATTCTGGACATACATGTGTAATTCATTAGATATTTTAGGAGTTTTTGGATTAAATTTTATAAATTTAGAGGGTTTAATATTTTTCTGAAAACTCGAATAATTTACTAGATATTGTATATTTTTATATCAGTATGTGTAACGAAAATGTGCACGAAACTTATATAGGCCGTATATTTTTACATGCACGTGTGGGTTGTGGTCACTACATTTGGATTGGGATATTGAATTTTCTGTCCAACTCCCGATGGGAAAATATTTATTATTTGTAAATCCCTTTTCGCTGGCAGGAAAGGTTTGAAATAGTGACCCTTTTTATTTGGATAATTTGACTTGACTTTAGAATATATTTGGACGTCCTAATATATCTAACAAGTTTAAGAAATACACCCAAAGTAGTGGGTGACAAATAATAGTGAGAAAATTTATCCATAGGTACAGAGTACATGGATGGCCATACATGCTAGCCTAATTTGTATTTGATTTAACATAAGATTATCAGGATTATGTGTAACCATTCCTCAAGCAAATTTTTAAATAATAAGAATCCAAAATTTAGTGTATAATTTATATTTCTGTATTGATTGGTATTAGATTTTGATTTAGACATAAATTTTTAGATTTGGATTTGAGTTTTGTTGATTTTGTCCATAGCTTTGTCTTCGTATGTGTTGTACAAATGATTTTGACTATATATTTTGATCCGAATCTTTAAAATATTTATTGTGATGCTGCTTCGGCTTCTGCGCATACTATTACATCATCCGACTATCGGATTCTGTTCCAAATCACAAGCTGATCGGCCGTAGATTTGGATTTGGACTCGAACTTGGATTTGAATTCGGATCGACATCGGCTTTGAAATTGGTTCGAATCACATCTATTTTGGTTATATATATATACGTCCCGCCAAGTACTATTTTAAGAATTTGGACATTTATTTAGATTTGGATATTCAATTTGAATACGAGACTACCATTGGATTTTAAAATTTAGATTTTGAATTTCTATTGGATTTATCTTATCGGTGATTTGAATTTATTCTGTAATTTGACTGAATTTTTATCCATTTGACCTTCCTTCTAATTCATTGGACTCATTTTGTTTAAATATGATATTTTTTGGGTATTTGGCTCACGTTTTCTGTTTTATCTCTTCAGAGTAGAAGGCTCGGACGCATTATAGGAGTTAGGATGTGACATTTAGCTATTCATCCGATTTGGTGAGTTTTAATTTGTTATGATTTAAATTTGGAATTTGATATGATTTAAATTTGGAATTTGATATGATTGGATTATGGGATTGACGGTATATGTCTATAGTTATATTTCATGAATAATTAGGACGTTGTGTTATGATTTTTTGACAATTTGTTACCTCCCTTAAGATACTTTTAGAGCAGGTCATGATTATTTTTATCCGGACGATCATCCGATGAGATTCTATGTGTATTTTTAATTTGTTAGATCTTGTATATTTAGTTTGTCACACCTGAATTTTTGAGACTTAGTATTATTAGTTAAATTTATTTAGAATTTTTAAATTTTAAAAATTATAATTAATTATTTAATCGACCTGCTTAGTTCGAGTTTGTAACAAGCCTTGTGATCGTCGTCTCATCTCCTCATTCAGTACAGTTCCTTTTGCTATCTCTAGGGTTACCACACTGTCTAGAATCGTATTGGCAATAATGATCCATATCATTTTCCATGAATTTGGTAGCATGGCCAACAACCACAAGTCTAACAACTCATCATCAAATTTATTGCATATATCATTCAATTTATTAACACATACTTGAAGCTTATTCAAGTGATCAGCTATAAAGGTGCCCTCCTTATATTTCTCTTATATCAATTTCATCAAGTAATATAATTTGTTGTTACTGATCTACGAAGCATAGGCATAAAATGTCTTGAACATCTCCCACAATGCTTTTGCATGTATTTATTTTGAATATAATTTTACACATTATTGTCAATAAATTATCAAATATAACTATAAATTTGTTTATATTCAAAAGCCATTATTCCTTATAATTTGACCCCGGTTTTTGAGTAGAAAATACAGAAGTGCATCATTTTAACAAATAATAAACCTTACATTTTACTCTTCCATATATCATAGTTTGAGC
>JAOVVI020010771.1:0-12933 GCA_028571085.2 Nepenthes alata
TAACTGATTAACTATACGTGAGATTGAAATCAAAGGACACAAAAATTAAAATTGAAGGATCCGATATCGAAAAATTACTGAAATTAAAATATATAAATTTAGAGAGTTCCACCAAATTAAGAATTTCGATAAGATTTAAGATTTATTACGTGGATTATATTATTAAACCTGGAAGCTAGAGATTCACTGTGAGGCATAATGGTAACCCGAAAAATTATCCGATAGATTCGATTAGTAACTGAATCAAATACGGTTAATAAAACGACACATCAGCCACCAAATGTCTAACTGATTATTAACTACTGTAATTTTGGGATAACAAATACATAGCCCGGCTAGCAAAATATCACCCAAATAGTAACCAAAATTAGCTCCATTGATTAAATATGGTATAAATTAAATTAATTAAGTAAAATTAAGGTACTCCAACACACAAACACACACGGCAGCATGCCGTATCACTCTTGGCAGCCAAAAACTTAGCTGAATTCAGCAAGAATTCAGTAGGGTCCTTGGCAGCAGAAGAACATTAAGAATTTAAAAATACTTCAGCAAGCATAAGAGGTCCACGATAGCTGAATTTACCAAACACTCAAATAGGAATTTAGCAACATTATATAATATAAAACATACACACACACACGACAGCTGAGGCACCCAGCAAGGGGAAAGGGAGAGAGCTTCACGGCAGCCGAATATAATAATTCAGCAATTATTTAGCAATAAAAAGAGGGTCCACAGCACTCTACTTCTCCAATAATTATGAGGAAAACCCGTACAAATTGCACAAAGAGAGAGACACACACACGGCATTTAAAATATAGAATTTAGCAAGGAGAAAGAGAGCACTCTACGGCTGCCACAACGCTAAGTAAATTTGGGGTAAGCAAAGCAGCTCACGGCTGCTGAAATTGCAGGTCTTCACGACTGCTTATTTGGCTGCTTTCTGCGGCAGCTCTTATCACAGCATACAACTCAGCTAAAATAAGAGAGCAGCTGCAACACGGCATCTGATATCCATGGCTGCTGAAGCAGCCACCTTCCATGGCTGCTGAAGCAAAGCTGCAACTGCAGCCAACAGCAGCCCTCCACGCCAAATAGTAGCTCTATCAATTAAAAATCAGCAACCAATAAAAAATTTCCAAGAGGAAAAATAACAAGAAAACAACCAACAAGAATTTGTGTGAGTCAACAAAATATTACAGGACACTCGTTGGACTTTGAAGGAACTTCGGGTAAGTGCTGGCAGGATATGATCAATCAGCTCTACCCTTAGTTTTGTATAAGAGAGATGTGAGGAAGAAAGGAAGAAAGATGAGGGAACCGAGGAAGGGTGTAATATTCTGAATTTTTATCCGATTTAATTAAGATTATTTATTATTATTTTGGACAATTTGGATATGATAAAAAATAATTAAATATTATAAAATTTTGATGAATATTTATATTAGTTGGATTGGTTCCTAAAGTGTACCCATACTGTCGTCCGAATATCAATTTGAAGTTCGAGCTAATTGGAAAAGTTATTAATCGGGTCAAGGAAAGTGCACATATATCTTTTTTTTTTCATTCTTTTTAATTTTTATTCGATCCCATTCGGGTATTTTTATCCCAATACCCATCCGTACTTTTATTTTCATATTACCTATTATTTGAGCATGTATATATATTAATTTCAAGTCCAATTTATGAGTTTTGTGTGGATTTTCACACCCAAAAATTCTAATCCTCGCCTAGAATGTTTTCAACTGTTATTTGGGATTTTATGCATGATTTGGCCTTAAATAATTGTTATCCATAACATGGGTACACATATATGTGAATTTCATGCTCGATTTCGTAGTTTTGACCGATTTTTAGACACGAAACCCTAATCCTGCGCCCCGGATTATTTTCACCAATTAATTTGAGATTTTTATATAAATTGGGTTTAGAATATTATTACCCATACCATCAACATATTAATTTATCAATTTAGTATCCAAATTTGTACATACAGACCCTTATAGCCACGCGGGTACTATTTACCGCACAGATACTGTTTATTCGAATCACTTTGGTAATTTTACATGATTTCGTTTTGTTTAATCGACAGCTAATTTATGTATAATTGTAAATATTCAATTGTATAGTCTGAAAATATATTTGTGAACCGTTTATGAAGAAAATATCGTTCAGAAGTTCTAAATTTACGTTTGGCTCATAGTCGTAAGAGTTCCTGCTTTCTCCTATATTTTATGATGTTCATGTATATAATTTAAATCATATGAAAATTTAAACCCATAAGAAATATAAAAATTATGAAAATATACAAAAGAATGCCACAATTCGATATATGTATGATTTGTTCTCTCGGAGTGAGAATTATGTGAAAGAAGTTTGATAAATTTTTCTTAAAGAATAAGAAATCATGAAATTAGGACCATGAAATTATATTAAAGGGTAATATTTCCTGGCATACCATTGATATCACAGTGGAGACTCAAAAATTATCCTGATCCCATATTTTAGCGGTTAATATTTTTTGATATGCCTTAGAATATTATTGTGAAATCATGTAAAATGGCCCTGGGCCACGGGGGGCATGGTGGCATTTTTATTGGCCCAATATACCGAGTGATAGGTATACCACTAACCATGTAGCATATGTTATTAGCCCCGTATACCGGATGATAGGTATACCGTCTGTCACGGGATGTTAGAGTCTGAGACATCGTAGGTAGCTCCTTAGAATGTGTGGATATATACACATTTCTTTAATCGTTCTCCCATACCATTTGCTTGTAAGGTCTACTAGCCTTGATCTATAAAGATAAGTAATTATACATAATTTACATCCCAAACAGAAGAAAGATAAAATGTGAAAAGTTAATTATATTCTAAAAGCATATTCGATCACATCTTATGTTTACGCATCTTCGCTATACTTGCATTTCCCTGTTCTACCTTATTTTACTCATATTGTTTATCATCTTGATTATATTGCACTTGTTGAGCTTTTGGCTCACATTTGCTATTTCCTTACCTTCAAATGAGTATGCACTTATACCCGAAGTAGGTTAGGCTCTGACTGGAAGACCTATTCGGAAGATTTGTGTTTTTGAGATTTTGTATATGTATGGAGACTTGTATATTTTTAGATAGATTTGATGATGTATATCATATGTATGAATAGTAGAATGACATAATAGTTTTCGATGTATGTATGGTTGGTAGTATATACTTCCATGAGATTATGAAGGTTTTTTTAGGTACCTAGTGGCATCTTTCTCTACCCGATGTTATGTCCGGATACACAACGTTTGAGCCATGATTAAAGGTGGCTTTTGGATCATGTGTTTTGTTAGATTGTGGTTGTTTGAATGTATTGATTATTGATTTGGATGGATTTTTAATATTGCACAGATGTTTGTATAGTCTGACTTTTATATTACAGTCGAACTCTTGTCAATTTTTGGTTTGAAAATACGGTACATCACAGAATGATAGAAAAGCAGAAGAAAATCAAGAAAGAAATAGAGAGGGAAATAAGGGGCAGAACCAAAAGCAGTACAAGAAGAGGAGTTTAGTTGAATATTTTGGCAAGTGTTTGCGAATTCCTGCTTTCAATTGTTGTTTTTTATTGTCAATTCCATAAGTATTATCGTTTTAATACTTGATTTGTCTTATATTCTTGTTCATATTATCATTTAATATGAGATATGCATGGCTGACTTCTAGAAATAAAAATTAGTAGCAGAACAGTCTCTATGATTTGGTTAAACCGACAACCAAATAGTCACTAAATCGGTCCAAATGTTTTGTCCAACAAGCATAATCTCTTATCTTTGTAACCAAACGACACATAAAAATGGGCTCAATCAGTCACTAAATCAGGTCTCACATCAGTAACAAACCCAACATCAATAGTTTTGCTGATATCCAAAATTTTAGCCTATAAATCGAGCCCTAATATGGCTAAACCAGCAGTCACAGTGACTTAAGTACCTTATGGTGATATTAAAGTATCACTCTGTAAAAATGGGCCCTAAACCGGTCATGAACAGGTCACCAAAATAGTAACAAAAATCGACTGCATTAGGAAGTACTGATGCAGAATTCTCTAGTTACATATTGACTCGATTCGACAAAACAATTAGCTTGGACCAGCCATGGACCCAATGATTTCTTAAAAATAAGTCTCTTAGCTATAAGTAGTGCTCGAGAGCCAATCCCATTTTTTCCTATTTGCTCCTTTTTGCTTCAGTACTATTTGTTTCTTAGTTTTAAGCTTAATCATGATCATCATTAGCTTAATTACTCTGTATTATTATTATTATTTTTGATTGGAATCTCACACTCTCCCCAATTTATAGAAATTTCGTCCTTAAAATTTAACAATCCTTAAATTTTTCAGAATCAAGGAACCTTCTTAATGTCCCCAATTCATTTCTAAATCATGATGGTTATCCTAGAAAACCATAAACATTAGAATTGACTTGATCGTCATTATTTAACGCGTCATTTTCAAACCCAAATTTACTAAGTCTGAAGGCAAACCTATTTTATTAGCCACTTTTCCGACTTAGTTTTGAACCTTACACAAACAAAATACCTCATTTCATTTCATACTATCCTTTGAAATGAGTATTTCCTCTAAACATTATCTTAGACCATAATATATAGATAGGTTCATCACTCTTCCGTTGCGCACTCTGATCGATTCTTTGGTTTCAAATGGTTCGATTATAACTTACCGTCACTATTATAACCTAGCATCACAATTTTTTTACCGAGCTTAGTCAAAATTTCAACATAAATTTCAAGTCACAATTTGACTTAAAAAACGGGACACTCTACATCCACATCAATTCGTTGGCATGTCATCGAAGTGACATTTTTATCACACACATATTCCATTTTAAATACCTAATTTAGGCAGTAACTTTGATCAAAACTAATTTTAAGATAGCTATATCACAAAAATAATCCTCATAGATCCTCATTTCACCACAGAATAAAAGTCCTAACTTTAACAGTCACCATGGATTCGATACAATCTCAAATCGTTGTTCAAGACCTCAAGACCCTAACACTTAACAATCTCAAAATCTCAAGGTCCATATACCAAAAAGTTTTCAAATCTTGCTGACACGCCAAGGAGCTAGCCAAGTAAACCCAAACACGTCCTCATAATCATAATGAGAGGGTTGTTCTAATACAGAACCATAAGGGTTTTCTATTTTTTAACTTCATAACTTCCATACTTCAAACATGATTCTGTTTCCCGACTTAGGGATGCAACATCCTATCGCCCAAAATAAGTGAGCTTATCCATAATTTTCCTTCTCATTTCCTGCGAGATACTAAAAGCATGCCCAATCTATAAACCCTTGACATCTACTACCAGTTCTGATGCTCGTTTTCTCTTGAGATATTGAAATTCATCTACATACTTCTCAGACATGTCTATCTGTTCGTAAAATTTTAAAATCAACTTTAGTCATAACATAACCATTCTGACCCTTAATTTATCAGACAAGCTATCGCCTAAAACAATATCCACAATTTCCTAAACAGAAACTTCCAGAGGCTAAATTCGAACCATGGAAGGGTAACTCTAATTAGGGATTCCCTTTTCCACGTAGCTCAAGGATATCGGTCCACAAGCGATGCATGAAAGCTTAATCCTAGAATTTCCTTACCAATATCAGGGTTTATCGTTATAATCCTTAAATAGATTAAATTGCTCGGGATCTCCTAAGATCACCTCTCTGTCATAACATAATTACCTTAACCCTTAAGATTATTAGATCAAAATTATCTCCCAAGTAATTCTACAATTTCTCAAATAGAGACTTCCGATGTCAATTGTTGATCTTAACATTTACCTTCCTCAAATTACACCGAGATCCACATATTACAGCCCTTAGCTCTTGGATTCTAAAGTCATTATTTTCTCCCAAGGTATTATCCATAAATCCTCAATGTAAAAACCTCATTACAAAACCTTAATTACAAGTAAAACTAATTTTAAACTATGGGCTCCTCTCCCACTTTGCTTATGGGTGATTACCTATCGATGCAGAATTACAAGAATCCCAATCTTTGCTTAAGGGTACTACTATCTGTGCTAACTTACTTAGCCAATTTGTTAATTCCTACTTTCCAGAGGCCTTAAATCTTCTTCAACAGCTTCTACCCGATACTCTTCCGATTTTGTACAAATCCTAAGAGGTTAATGCCAATTTTAATTGCCTCTAAAATATCCATTAAAACAATTTGATTTGGTCCTTTCTTCCAGATACATATATTCTCATAACTTCATAGCTAAATTCTCAAATAGCCACCTACTGAATTCAAAAAGGGCAATTCATTCTCTAATTAGGTTGAATGCTTATTCTTAATTCAATCAACTTTGCCTCTTACTCAAAATTCTTGATTCGAATTAATTTGATAAATCTAAAGTGTGCCTCTAACAGGGTATCGTATCCTCTTGGGACAATTTACACAAATATCCTCGAGTAGCATCTCAATTTCTAAAAGGATCTGCATAACCCAAAAGATCCTGAAGAGATTAATATCATAAAAGCAAAATCCACAAATTCTAGATATTTAACTAGAAGAAAAACACCACTAAGATAATCATTCCAAAATTTCAACACAGTTCCCAATTGCCATTTAAACGTTAACATTTAGTAACTTCAAGTTCTAATATCAAGTTAATTCATTTATCCAAGATTAGACTACTAAGTTTTCACAATAGTCTGACTAAAACCCAGGGACTTTACCATTTAATCAACCTGAAGCAAAAATCACGAAGGTTTCCCTTTCAAGCTTTCATAACCATACTTGTTCCAATAGTGGGACCTGTTTGTAGTGATCTTTGACATGTCTTATGAATATCTTAATCTCAAAGATTCCCAATCATTAAATCATTAACTTCTGATTGTTCAAAGTTTACCAAATATCCTCATCGGTTACACTTGAATCTTCAAGATCATTTCTGGTTTCGACACAACCTCAACAACATATAACCAATCACTTTCTCAATTAGGAGTTTAGTCATCTGCTATCCACAATCCATAGAATTTATAAAAGAACACGTAAATACAATCACCAAATAATCAAGAATCTTCAAGATGAGGGAAAACATATCATGTAAATCATGGAAGAGATAAGAGAACATATAAATCCCAAATCAATTAAAATATAAACCAAATTTCACAATCAAGGGAATACCTTCATCCACCTCTGGGGGTACTTTAGCATCTTGAACCGTCACTGCAAGTACTTTAGTTGGGACAGTGGACTTCATGGCTTCTCATCTTTTAGGATGGGGACAGTCTTTAACTTGGTGGCTCTACTGTCCACATGTAAAGCAAGCTCCTACTGCCTTGCGATAGGGATATCCTGTATGCTTCTTCCCACAGAAAGGATAGTCAACTGCTGGTGCTTGAGAACCCATCATTGACTGAACATGAGTGACACTCTCCCCTTTATCTATTGTTCTAGCCTTCTTAGATATCCCAGAGGGTTCTACATTCAATCCTAAGCTGCAACTTATGTCGCTAGCTGCCCTTTTATCCAAAGACTTTTGAATCTTAAACTCTTTCTCATGTATCAAAGCCTTATCCAGGATCCCAACATAAGTCTAAAAGTCTTGACTTACTAGCTAACTTCTAATATAATCCTTTAACCTTTGCAAAATTTCTTGGCCACCCTCAATTCATCTCCTCCAGTAAAAGGCGTATAGCGAGATAATTCAATGAATCTTGTACCATACTCTGCCACGGTGCAATCTCTTTGCCTAAGCTGTATGAAGGCTCTTTCCCTCCAATCTTGAATGCCAGAGGGAATATACTTCTCCTAAAAAGCTTCCTCAAATGTCTCACAAGAAATTTCCTTGTCAAACAAACCCATTGCCCTCTTCTACTTCGCCCATCAATCATCAACTTCTTCTTCTAATTTATAAGTTTCAAAAGCAACTTTTTCACCATCAAAATATTGAATAACTGTAAATATTTTTTTCAATTTTCTAATCCAATTTTTCACCCTCACCGGATTGGCTTCCCCTAAAAATTTAGGCACCTTCTCTGCCCTAAGCCTCTCATACATCATTGGGATCAACTTTGGTGCAAGACTCGGAGCCATATGACGCTACTCCATTGATTCAACAATATTCATCATCCTTTCCAACAAATTTGCGTACTCAACTTTCTGATCATGAGGAGTATTAGCACTTTCACTATCATCACTTCCACCTATTTTACTTACCATTTGAAAACCTATAATAAAAAACATAACAATGTTAATAAACCCGTTAACATCGACTAAGACACTTCAATAGAAATCCTAAGTCCGGCTCTTAAACATTTCATTCGATCCTATCTAGCCTTTATCCTTCCTTAATCCTAAGACAGATTATAAACGGAACCTAGAATTCAAATCAGTTAGCCTAGGCTTGAGATCAATATTAATCTACTTAATTACTAAACCTCGGTCTGTTTCCACCCTAACTTATGCTAGTTAGTATTCCTAACCTAACTTAATCAGTTTATATCTATCCCTACCTATTCGATTAGTCAGAATCATTTTCTAAGCTTTTGCTTACAATTCATATTATTCTTAAAGCATCTCATTTTCTCTGATACTAATTATGATGGAACGGATCCTGATTCTTATAGGACCCTCAGTCAAATAGATATAGAAACTTAAATCATTTTTCTCCTACAGAGATTTGGACAGAGTTTCCTCTGCATCTAGACCAAATCTAAATACACAACAACTTATACAAGGACATAACTAATCAAGCATCACAAATTCTCCTACAACACTCATTCACTGGATCATAAAGGCTATATCCATCCATGACTTTAATTTATCAATCCTATCCACTATACCAAAATCATATAAGAGATGCCTATTAGGATCTGTACAAAATCAGAAAATATATAGCGAAAATAACTATATCCAAGATATAATCTGCAGAAGTATAAATACGGTTCTAACAGTTTATAGAACATGCTACAATTATTTATACACAATTTTATTTATAAAACTCTATGGAACATGCAGAGCTATCAGATTTTTTTAAATCTTCTAGATGACTTCGAGGCTCCAAGTCTTTCTTACTAGCTCTAACTATGTCTGATCATCCGATATTGTCTCTATAGCCTTATCTGGAGGGAGAAAACAAAACAATGAGTCGAAACCCAGTAAGGTACTAAAACGTGTAGAATATAATGCTCTCATGTAGAATATAATACAGTAAAGCGGATACAGTTGCATATAAAGTATGAATGAGATAAGACAGTGACTACGGAAATATTAGCAGAGCATAAATGCAGAAGATCATAGAATATATGCGAGAAGCATGAGAAAAGTATAATTCCACGTGAACAGGTCTCAATAATTATTTTTTATACTTTCATACAAAATATATATTTATTAGAATAGAAAAATGATAATAACATCAGGAAAACAGAAGCATTCATGAATTAAGGTAAGATCAGAAGAACAGTAGCATTCTTGAAAATAGAAATAAGACATAATGTTATTTAAACATGTGTTGAAATTCATGAATAGGTATAATAATACTTCGGTAATCATAAATCGGTAAAATATACTTTAGAAATTGAAAAATAGTTTTAACTCTATAAATTCTAGAAAAAATTCCTTTTTACTATCAAGAGGACCACATTAGTAGACTTTACTAGTCGAGGGGCGAGTAATCAATAATAGATTGTATTTATTCCACACAATCTAATGCCAGTAATGGTTATCCCTCATGGGATATATCCCTTCTCGTAGGATTTTTGAATGGTGATGCCAATCGGTAACAGTAACTACCCTCTAGGTTGTCACTCTGAGGACAGGCGGACCACGTATGACTCTATAGATAGAGTTATTATCGATTACTACCATAACATTTTAAGGTATGTTAGAGGACCTTACCTGACTATATATCAGTACTAGGTCCTAATTAACAATATCAGAAAGCTTATAATCTATCGTTCTTTACAAAATCAGTCAAAATCTCACAGTTAACTCTTCAGTATACTTAAAAAATCCTCAGAAATCCATAGTAACCCAACAGTGCAGTTTCATGTAAATTTTTAGTTACAAATCATAATATCAATATTACCTTTTTACAAACAAGCCTTTACATATCACAGATTATAGAATTTAAACACCAAAATCCCTCATTTTTGTTCTAGGGTTTCGCATGAAACTCTTAGATATAAATCAGATACCAAATACATGAATTTTTATGAAATCGATGTCATATATTGTCATACATGCAGATAAATATAAAATTTATCCAATTATTCAGGAGAAATATACTATATTTATAGTAAACATGGAGGAACATGGATTTAACGTATACACATAAATTTAGAGATATTAAAACATTGTAAAAACGGTAAATAATGTCTGAAGTATACTTACCTAAGCCCGATCTACTATTATTCTTACTCTGATCGGAGTGGATCAGGAAATTTCTCCCCCTTTTTCTTCTTTCCCCTCTCCTTCCTCTTGTCCATGTTGAGCTGCCACTGAACCCCCAACACCCGAAATCCATTATAAAAATGAAGGGAAAGAAAGCACGTGAGGGAGCCCGTGATTGGCGCAGGAGCACCAGTCAAGCAGTGTTCGCGCCACCACTCTCATAGTTTTGCACCTTGGTTGGCGCTCGAGCAGTCTTCGAGTGCCAGCCCCTCGTAGAATCCTTGCCCCAGCTCCGCTTAGGGTGAGCCTCGAGCAGACTTATTCACAAATGTGCGCCTCACCAGCGCTCGAGCACCATCCCATTTGTTCCTATTTGCTCCTTTTTATTTCGGTACCCATTTTTTCCTTATTCTTAAGCCTAATCATGATCATCATTAGCTTAATTACTCCATATTTATTATTTTTTGGGATCGGGATGTCACACCCAAATTTGATGAACCAGCTGCCACAGTGACTTAAGTACCTTGTGGTGATATTAAAGTGTCACATTGTAAAAATTGGCCCTGAACCGGTCTTGAACTGGTCACCCAAATAGCAACAAAAACCAGCTACATTAGGAAGTATTGATGCAGAATTCTCCGATTACATGTTTGACCCGAACTAGCAGAAAGCATAGCTTCGACCGGCGATGGACCCGATGATTTCTTAAAAATAAGTCTCTTAGCTGTCAGAGGGCTCCCTGAACCGGTCAAGAACAAGTCTCAAATGGGCCATAAAATCAGTAATAACAAAACTGGTCCTTGAGCATCCATACTGATGTTGAACTTAGTAAGTTGGAAAAAATGGAACAAATAGGACCCAATTTTGATGAATAGGCAGCTGGCCCAACCAACGTATATTATACTGAGGCTAAGTTATCCACCAATAAACTGGCCACCCCAAACCACTCAAAACAAGTACTAAACTGAGCCCTTGAATAGCACCATAACCGGCGTAGCATTCCTAAGGCTAATTCTAGCAATCCAAGGAAATGAACTGAATCATCCCTAAACCTATTGAACCAGTAGCCGCCCTGGCCAATTTATCAAGTACTAAAGTCAAACTATCATCCTACGAATTGGCTTCCATAGATACCTTAAAAATAATACTGAATCGGGCCCTTAATTAGTGATCGAACTAGGTGACAGCATCAATGTTGATGCTGGAATTCAGGTTATTGAACCGGCTCAGTTTGGCTCCCAACTAGTCGAGCTGGCACCCAAATTTAGCAAGACATTACAAGGTAACGTTATGTTATAAACTGGTAAAACTATGCTTCAAACTAACCACCGAACCGGGTCCTAAAACCCACATATGAACCAGCCAACATTTTACATTGAACCATTGAACCGGTTCATCTAAATTGGTTCATTATTCATGAAAATTAATAATAAAAATTAGCATGGACCGCCCCTTGAATCGACCGTTAAATTGGCCATGAATCGATAACTGAGTCTGTAAGTAATTATGCTAAGAAATTAACCTGAATTAGCCCCAAGCCAATTACCGTACAAGTAACCGAATCAGCTGAATATGTCATATGTTAAATCTATATTTTAATATATATATAATTTAAGGTTAAAGCCACTAAAATGGATAATGTATTGATTTCTATTACAATTTATGGTATGTTACTAATTATCACATATTATAATTATATGTTTTGATATTATGAAAAGTTTACATGAAAATTTTACACGGCCATTGCATTGATTTCTGTTATTTATTACTGTATTGTATGGTCTTTTATTCAAGGAAATATTATATTGAAGTTTCGTAAGTTTCAAAGAATGATAAGCATTTTCTCTCAAAATGAAAAAAATTAAGTAAAGAAGTATTAAGAATAAGGTAAAAGTTTTCATAAAAAGTTTTCAAATTTTGAGAAGAAGTATGAAACTGGACAAAGGAATTATCTCAGTGGAAAATATTCCCTGGCATGCTATAGATATTATAATGAAAACTCAAGCCGTATATCGTAACGGGTGATATACCTTGGCATACCTTAGGATGTTACAGTGAAAATCAAAGAATTGATCTACGAGCTGCGAGGTGACTTTTGGCCCTGTCTATGGGTGATACAGGTAGTACCACCACCTTGAGGTAAAAAAGGAGGTAAAGTAGTTACACGATGATGGCTTTTAGCCCCGTCTACCTGGTAATATTGATAGTACCACCCACCTCGAGGTGTAAAGGGTGGTAAATGCCTTAGATTGTGGGGACATACATAATCCATCATATCTTTGGGATGTAAATAAGGAAATTCTGACCTTAGATTGTATGAGATAACACAATTATTTCTTTGATTGACCGCTTCATTAGCTGGTAAGACCTACTAACCTTAATCCATAAATATAATTTATAAAAGGACAAATGATAATTAAGAATCAGTTAGAAAATTTAATGTGACGGAACGGGTCTTTTTTTTTTTTTTTTTTTATCCTCAAATGCTTCCGTCAAAAACCT
>JAOVVI020010772.1:0-12932 GCA_028571085.2 Nepenthes alata
AGAAGTCCTTATAAATAGAGGCCAATGCATAGGTTCTTCAGACACGCACACTCACAGAATGGAGATGGCAGTGATATATTTCTTATCTGTCTCCCTTCTCCTTTTTTTGGTTTACTCCAAGCGACTCCGATCTCCAAACAAAACCCTCCCACCAGCCCCACCGGCCCTTCCCATTATCGGCCATCTCCACCTTATCAAAACCCCATTCCACCGCTGTTTACAGTCCCTCTCTGAACGCTACGGCCAAATTTTTTCCCTCCGGTTAGGCCGACAGCCTTTCCTCATCGTCTCCTCCCCGTCGGCCGTCAAGGATTGCTTCTCTCAAAATGACATCATCTTTGCCAATCGGCCAAAGATCATGGCTGCCCGGATTCTGGGCAACGATTATACCTACCTGGTATGGGCCCCCTACGGTCCCTTATGGCGGAACATCCGCCGAGTCGCCACCATCGATGCCCTGTCCTCGCATAGGATTCAGGAAACAGCCCACATCCGGCTGGGAGAGATCCGGTTCATGATCGGCCAACTCTTACAAAAATCTGAGGTTAATAGGAAGGTGAATTTGAATTCTTTTCTCTCTGTACTGACTCATAACTTAATTACGACGACAATCGACGGGAGACGATGGGACGAGTCGACATATTATCTTTTTTTTCCCTCCATCTCTATCAATGTTTGTGATCTTTTGCCGATGTTGAGATGGGTTGTTGGCTTCAAAGGGGTCGAGAAGAAGATGGTGCAGGTGAAGAATATGAGAGATGCGTTTTTGCAAGGATTAATCGATGAGTGCCGACGGGAGAAAGCGAAGTCTCCCTCTCGCGGCGGAACTGGAGGAGGAGCGGGGGAAAGGAAGAAGACGATAATGGAAGAACTGGTGGCTCTGCAAGAAAACGAACCGGACCACTATACAGATGATTTGCTGAAAGGGCTCCTAGTGGTGAGCTAACCCTCTCTTTCTATGCACACACTTTTTGATATGCTAATGACTTTGTGTTTCTGGCTGTCCGTACTACTATGAATAGCCACTACCATCCCAATCATTAACTAATGCTTTAGATTAAATAACTTGCATTTTTTATGCTACATATTTGGATTGGACAAAAGTATTATATACGCCTTTTTTTATTAATTTTATGCTAACTTTAGTCCTACTTTTGTTGTACTTTATTACTAAAAAACGAAGTCTTTAATCTTAACAGAATACATTTTGATAGGATAAAATGAGATGGTCTCATGGGTACTTCTTAAATCCAATGATCTAGTCAATATTAGAAATATTAGAGTAAAAATATCTAATACGTTCCTTATGATTAAAATCAACGCATATTCATCACATTTTGATCAAGTAGATACCAATTGGCCTCGTTGTATTTTTTATGTTTTGGATAAAAAAATATTTATCCTTATTCATACTTTTTTTTTAATTGGAAGTTTTAAAATATGATACGATTTTGTCACATATTTCATTGTGAGTGACACGTAAAATTTTTGACCTAATTATCCACATTCGCATAACAATAAATCAAATTCATATCTGAATTTTATATGTTTTTTTTGTTAATGAATTATGAAAACAAATAATTATGATTTTGCCTTATTAATTTTTAACCCTATGTATTTAAATCTTTCTTTCATTCACTAATGACTGACACATAGAGTGAGAATAATGGTTGCAATCCTAAACTCTCACTGTTAATGTGAAAAATTATCTTTTACTTTAAAATTCAAAATTGTATTATGGTATAAATTGTTAAAATTTTTTCATTCAACAAATTTCCTCAATTATTTACACACATACTCCAACATGTAAACTTTTATTTTTACATTGGTGGTATGGACATTGGGATAAAATAGTATGTAGAGATTTGCCTATAAATAAAACAAGTTTGATAAGAAAATTAAAATGTATTTGGTCCCACTATTTTGAGCGAATCTTAGGAATTTGTTGGTAGGACTCATAAGTTAAAAGTAATCAGATAAAATTTAGTGTTGTACCACTCTAATTATGAGATGGCTTTCATATTCAATTAATTTCACTAACCGGAAAAACTTGAAGAATTTTGCTCTATGTTTTTATTACTATTTCAGATTTATTTTTGTGCATACTTTTGTCTAAAAATGTATTTACATCCAGTAAGAAATATATATTAAGTGTATCGTATATTTATGCATACTTTGCTTTCGCTTATTTATAGGGTCTGAATGAATCGTGATTAAGAATTCATTGTCCTTCTAATTAGTATCAAAGAACTGCCTCAATCCTTGACCTGATTAACTAAATAAATTCGAGTCATTCCTTGTTTGTTCCTCTTTGTTTCGATGGAATTAATTATTCATGTTGGAAGATTTGCATGGGTGCATCCCTAAATCAATAGATAATTGGTGTAGGTGGTACTCCATTTGGATAATGTCGCACAAAAGTATAATTAATAAAAAAACTAAAGCCCTATTTTTATGGATTAAGGAAGAATTACATACATGTAATTTGAATAGTAATAATTTACATATTATTTTTGTATCTATTTTTTAGAGGAGTTCAAATATATTTCTATAATCAATTTTTATAGCTTTGAAGTTACTTGAAATAAACTATGAAAGAATCAAAACGATAGAAATTTTAAATTACAAATGGCCATTGCTAAATTTTAAAAAATTATAATTAAAAAAGATAAAACTTTTGATAAATTATATGCCAAATTAAATTATATTATGAATTTCACATTCAATATTGGTAAAAGAATTTTTAAATAGTGCATAAAGTGATAAGATCTATTTCTAAACATTTTAGATTAAATATTACAATCATAAAAGTGGGCTAAGATCTTAACAAAGTAATAATTGATGAAATGTTTTGTTCATTACCGATGAATGAATATACATTTCCTTAGTCTAAGAAAAATATATTCATTATTTTGAAATTCATTAAAAAACATATACGCAATGAATTCGATGTAA
Organism: Nepenthes alata; assembly: GCA_028571085.2. NCBI lineage: Eukaryota > Viridiplantae > Streptophyta > Magnoliopsida > Caryophyllales > Nepenthaceae > Nepenthes > Nepenthes alata. The sequence continues at coordinate 2,956 of JAOVVI020010772.1, forward strand.
GATTCTTTGAAGAAGAAGATTTTGACCTATTTGTAATAAAAATTTTAATAAATCATTTAAGAATATCAGAAGAACTTTCATAACAAAAGAAAATACAATCACATAATGTGGCCAGAAGAAAGATAAAAGAGATAGTAAAAACTTGAAGAATAAAAAATCTCAAATAATTTATTGTCATGGTTGTTATGGCTTTGACAATATTCCAACTAAGTGTTTAAATTTTAAAAGATTAAAAGGAAATATTGTAATAACAACAATAACTGATGATGAAAAGGATAATAATAATAATAATAATAATAAATTGTCAAAAGAATATGAAATCAACTATATGACATTTAAAGCTCCTATCATTTGTTGTGATAAAAATATTAGTAAACAATAATAAAAAAAATTTGAATATTTTCAAGATGAATTAGAAAATAATTTTGATGACCTTTATGATGCCTACAATAAATTATTTTAAAAAAATTTAAAGGTTAAAAGAATTAATAAGTCATTTAATCAAAAATTAATCTAATCCAAAAAAGAGAAAAATGCTCTTTGAATGAAACTTGACCTCATCAAAATAAATACGAAGAACTTGAATATATAAGTAAAGTTTTAAAAGAACAAATAAAAACTCTTAACCAACATTGAAAAAGTCAAAAATTATAATAAAATATTTTCAAATGAAATACAAAAACTTGATTAAATGTTAAGATTAAAAAGTTAATTAAAAATAAAATAGACCTAAGCTTTACAAAAAACATGGCCAAAACAAACATCAACCCTAAAATTATTTTTGTTCTGGCTACTTATGTCCCTAGAAAGAATACAATAAAAGTAATGTATAATAACAATCAAACGAGTTAACTAAGAATAATACTTTCAAAAACTAACCAAGGAGTCAATCTACTATATCTTATTCCATTTCTAAGTTTACACCTACATGTTATCGGTGTCAAAAAATTGGTCATATAAGCCCATACTGTTATACACCTTATATTAAAAATGATTATAAAAAAAGTGATAATAGATAGGTTCTCTGAAAAATTCTTAAACTATAATGAAAATGAGTGCTAGACGTATACATATTTTTTGTAAATATGTCTTCTCCGAATTTTTATGCCTGATCTACACTAGATTCATATATGAGAGTATTTTAGCCAAAACACCTGCACCTAATGTATACCTAAGCCGCATATGAGTGCAATTTACCAAAAACACTTGTGCCGAATGTATTCCTGAACTACGCATTAGTGCATTTTACCCAAAATGCCTGTGTGCCTGATTATCAACACCTAAGTTTTGTACGTGTGCTCTGATAGGGCCCTCCTATTGACACATTTGTGCCTGAAACACACTAATTCAATGCATGTGCACTAAGGCATTTTTTTATATGGTTATAACTTTTTGACCTAATTTTTAATCATCTCTATATATTCTTCTCTTTCATTTATTAATGACAAATACAGAGAAACAGAATAACGACTATAACTGTAAAGCTCTCATTATTTATTGTAAAATGATATCATTTATTTGAGAAAAGCAAGGCTATTATCTTGATAAAAATTGTTATTCTTGATATAAATTGTTAAGGCTCTCACCCAACAGATTTCCTCCATTGTTTAAACCCTTATTCCAATAAGTAAAACTTCATTGTTACATTAGTTGCATACATATTGGAATCTAGTAATGTGTAGAGATTTGTCAACAAGTAAAATAAATTCAATGAGAAGATAAAAATGTGTCTAATTTTACCGTTGTAAGTAAATTTATGGAGTTCTTTAGTAATGAGTTATAAGTCAAGAACATGTCAGCTAAAATTTAGTTCATTTATACTACTTAGACTATATGTAGATTTTTATATTACATTACTTTCACTATTAGAGAAATCTAAAAGGTTTCACATAATAATCATTGGTTGTTTGAATTTGTCTTTGTTAATAAAATCTATGCATTGTTTTTTTTATTATTTTAGATATATTTTGGTGATATAATTTTCTATAAAAATTGATTTACATACAGTAAAAAAGTATAAATTACATATTTTATATATTCTTGTATATTTTGTTTCCACTTGTTTATATAGTCTAAACAAATAGAGATTAAGGATCTCATAGTCCTTTGACATACAAATGAAATAAAATTGCTCCCTCGTTTACAAATTTATTTAGATGTGTTTTCATCCTATTTGTATGTCTGTATACCCTCAATGTAAAAATTGGATTCCAATACTTTAAATCTCAAAACATTCTACATACCCAAATTTACAATCTTTAGTTCTCTGTATCAAGCATGCATGGTTAATAGACAGTAAAATTTAATGCACACTTGTGGAAAAATTGATGCCTGTAATAGCTATATCTAGAAAAATGATGCATGTAATAGATTATTTTTTCATTGAATCTTTTCCCAATCATCTTCACCTGCTTTATAAGAAAACTATGCCTTAACTTTACTAAAGTCATACCTTACACGTTTATCTATTTTCGTCCTGCACTCTAAAGTCATACCTTACATGTCTTGGTCTCAGATCGTGGGTTTGACAGCTTGAGTGCAACTTGTCCCAAAAATTTTTTAATCATATTTTTGGACTATTTTTTTACAATTTAACTAGAGTATATTGAAGCACTTTCTTTCAATCTCATATGAAATTAACCTACTTAATCCTATTGAAATGTACCATCTTTATTTTCATATTTACCATTTGAGCCCATATCAAGTATCCGTCTTCTCCTATCATGTGAGTTATCTTACTACTTCTATACTTGAGTTGCCTAGTCAAAGACATCATTTAAAATCTTTTATGAAAGTTCTAATTAATAGTTATTGTTTAGGTAATGCTGACGGCAGGAATCGACACTACATCATATACAATGGAATGGGCAATGTCCCTTCTCTTGAACCATCCACATACATTACAGAAAGCAAGAGATGAAATTGACATGGTCACTGGGGGCTGCCGCCTAGTAGAAGATTCCGACGTAACCAAACTAAGCTACCTAAAATGCATTGTGAATGAAACACTCCGCCTATGCCCAGTAGCACCTCTTCTTATTCCCCATTTCTCGTCCGAAGATTGCACCGTGGGCGGGTACCATGTTTCCAAGGGCACCGTGTTGTTGGTAAATGCATGGGCATTGCATAGAAACCCAGACCTTTGGGAGGATCCCTTAGAGTATAGGCCCGAGAGGTTCATGGGAGCAGTGGAAGGTGAAGGGGAAGGGTTTAAGTTCTTGCCTTTTGGGGTGGGAAGGAGGGCTTGCCCTGGGTATAACTTGGCTTCGAAGTCGGTGACCTTATCATTGGCGAGTCTAATTCAATGTTTTGATTGGGAAAGGGTCGGTGGGGAATTGGTGGACATGGAAGAAGCCACCAGCCTTATTCTGCCAAAGAAGAAGCCTTTGGAGGCGATGTGTACTCCTCGGTCCTCCATGATTGCTATCCTCTCTCAACTTTGATTAAGGCTATCTTCCAACTATCTTGCCGTTATGTCGATAGTTTAAATAGTCTTTAATAAAATTATGTTTTAATTTTGTTATTAATATCTGTCAAATAAATATTAAAAATTTATAATTTTGCTTACTTTTTAATACCTATGCAGTTTCTATTTAACTACAGATTTAGATATTAACTTTTTTCATTTTTTTACTATAGTTATAGACTTTCTCATTTTTTTTTACAATTCTTTTCTTTAGTGTTGTTGATAAATTCTACATAAACAACATTATCTGATATTACCTTATATATTACTCAATAATTTATTAAGTTATGTGCTCAATATTTCCAATTGGCGATTTTTTTTTTCAACATGGAAGAATATTTTACATAAAAAAGGAGGATGATTTTAAAGGATATATAAGGCTGGAGTACTTTGATAATCTTGCTTATAATGATTGTTAGTTATAAATTATATATCATAATAATTCTCTTTAATTATTCACAAAAATTTTAATCATATTGACAATTTATAAGGTAAGTTAATTAGTTGCCAACTTTCATTCTCTAATGGGTAGTGAGATTTGAGCCTCCTAATGTGCAGAAAGGACTTTGGCAAGCCTTAAAGATTGATTAAATATAACCCTTTTTGTTACGTGATATTTGGTTGGCTTTTCATAACTCCTATCGTTTTACTAATATGGAAAATTTTCACCCATTGGATGGAACACAATCTAAAAAATTGACAATTTTAATGAAATTGTTCCATTTTTTTTCTTTTTTTTTTGGTTGGCCCAAGCTTGATTCCTCTTATAAAGTTATATTGGCAAAACTATCTCAAAAAAGCTAAAATTTGTGCACGTTTCGTCAGGCTTGTTAAAGAGTGTTTTCTAGTAATAAAACTTTGAAAAGCATTGCCATTTAAAATTCTACTTTATATTTTTGGACTTGTTTAAGGCTACACTAAAAAAATTTTAACAGGAAGGGAAAAAAAAAAGATTTCCGATATAAATTTAAAAGAAGTTGCTTAGACTATCTTTAGTTTCTCCAAAAAATCATACGGAAACTTTCAAAACACATATTTGGAGAAGTTTCCTTTCAAGTTAAAGTCCACCATAAAGTTTAGCCAAATAACCATAGTTATTCCACCTTTATTTGCCGACCAAACAGTAACAAAGCAAACTCTATGCTATGGAAGCATCAGATAATTATAATGCAATGGCTTTAAGAGGAAATGTTGAGCAAACATTTTCAATGTCGATGTGCACAACATTTAGAAGATCCTATCTTCTTGAAGAAGTATTTCTATGGAAAGAAACTCATTTTCACTTTCAAGCTAGCCACTATATGAATATGATCAACTTTGCTTCCTTCACTCATAAAATAAGATATTTATTGGTTATATAATAATGTCTCTTCTAGCTTGTGTTGCTAAATCTCTTATGTCATAATTCCAAAGAATCATTGCCACAATCATTCTAAATGTCCTAAGTCACTCAAGCGAACCCTAATCAGCCAATCGTAGATCTCGACTTTTATGATGAGACCACTCTGTAATTGGCCCAATTAGGTGAACTAACCGACCAAGTTTCTTGTACACCAATGAGCCCAAAAAATATGTGCAAATCGGGAGCTTACTATTGGGTCCCTTGCTTGACCTGCTGATAACCTTCCTCAAGTAGAATTTTGATATCATTATGTTGACGCCCGCTAATATATTGAAAATACCAATCAAAGTTGAAAAAATAATTTTTGTGCTTTCGTGAACAATCAAGTTTTGACCCCGTTAAAAGTATATCGGAAGCAGTAGAAATAAATATCTAATATACGTAAAAGATATTTAGTACTAGATGCATACGAGACTAACAATCATACGTAGTAAATAAAATATATAAGCAGTAATATAAATACGTAATTTTTGATGACGAAGTGAAAACTCGATACCCACGGTATCGAGAAAAATACTCCGAGCTTCAACGGCCAGGGAAAAAATACACTATGAAAATCAACTTACAGACCGGGTGGTAACGACGCGCTAACGTAGCCGACTTACTCCCGTCACATGATCCCTACCAAGGAACTCCTTGGATTTTCCCGCGGCAACAGAACCGGACACCTTTCGGTCTTCACGTCAATCTTTCCTCGAACCACTTGAATTGTCGATCACGATCGAGTCTCCTTCTTCAACGCACCTACGTCTCCAACGAAGGTAGAAGGATGCAAAAGTTTGAATGAAAAATAAAAAGTGATGAGAAAACTCTTTAGAATATGGAGTTCAAAGTTGTAACTTTTAATTTTTTTAAGAGAAGCTAAATCAATAAAACATGAAAGGCTTTCTTCTCAAGGTTAACAGCTCCATAAGATATCAACAGAGGCTCTGGCGTGCTTAGGGTTTCAAAAAATATAAGGCATGTATTTATAGAGGGTGTAAAAAATCGTTCAAAAATTTTACCCGTTGCTGGCGCACTCGAGCTACGCTAGAGCGCGCAGCGGGCGCGCGGAGGGTTTTCAGTAAAACCCTACATGCGCTCGAGCGGGGCTCAAGCGAGTGGCGAGTGGACACCACTCTATTTTTTGCGCTCGAGCGGGTATCGAGCGAGTGGCGAGCGGACACCATTATATTTTTTAGGCTCGAGCGGGAATCGAGCTCAAGGTGAGCAAGAAGGCTTTGGACGGGTTCGAGCGACTGGAGGGCGGAACGGATAGAATGGACTGTAACTAAACAACCCACAACCCGATATCGATACAATCATAATACATGTGGTCACGAAATATACCAATTAGACAAATATCTCTAACACCTCAGAAGGCGGTTCAGACTCTAAGGAAGAAGGTGATCTCACAATCAGTGTCACCATGACAAAGAAAGAAGGAAGAACTGCATAACAAATTTTTATGCCTTTAAGCAAACAAAGGATGCGAAACCTAGAGGGATCCTTGGCATTTAAATAACCAGAATCCTCTAGGGAAACAACATCGTCTAAATGATGGGACATAATCAACTGACCAACGGGATTCCCCCACGTGGCAGCACCCTAAAGTGTCACGCCTTTCCAAGGAGAGCCGTTATGACACAGCGATTCCAAGATTTCCAGCGCAATAAATGCACCAGTACTTTTGCTTGATGTGACAACCGTCAATGACGTTCTGCCTCCCAAGGCAGAGCACGACAGCAATTAGTACCCTTTTGGTCCTCCCGTCGACGGTCCCCTCTTGTACTCGAGGGAGAACGTCAGCCAAAATGACCGAAAGTCACAGAGCATTCTGAGCAAGCTAGCGCTCGGGTGTGTATGGCGGCGAGGGGGTCCAACGGTCTTTGAGTCATACCACGGAGGAAGGGAAGAGATACTCAATAACATAAAGAATGAAGACAAAAGCTACTAATTTTATTCATTAGGATTCTCTACAAAGTACAAGATTTGTAATAGTAAAAGTACAAAAAAAAAACAAAAAAATACAGCAACGAGCAAGAAGTTCAGGATAGCGACGCCACCGGAAGGGGCTAGCTTTGGGGACATGATCACATCATATCATTCTTGTAGAATCACCTCAACTCTGACCCCACTTCCGGGCAAACGTCACCGATGCCAATCCACCATCGAAGGCACGTCTAGACCGCCACAGCAGAAGGAAATGCATCTATCACAGAAGTCCTGACAGAGCTGCGAGTCGCTCGCGCACCCCCCAAAGAGACTCTGGGTTCCACCTCCTCTCCCGGAATCATATATGGACTACCGGCCACAGTAAGAGCCAGCGGCTATGCTCTATCGAGGGAACAAAGTCTCCCGAAGCAACATGCCGACCCCGATGCGCCCCACCTACCAACTGAAGTCACCGCTGGCCATGAAGGAGGCACATGACGATAACAGAGTGGCCGAGCCACCCTCATTACAATGAGGAATCGCCAGCAGAAAGAGCGTAATGACAGGCTTCAATAGCAACACTGGGTCTCTTGCAAGTCCATCTGATCACTTCATGAATTCCCGCAGGGAACGGGGCAAGCGAAGGCCTTCGCATCACTTCTCTGAAGAATGGCTAACTATGGATCTCACCAACTGGAGAACTCCCCTATTTATGGCTACGCCAACACCCGATGAACTCTCAAAGGGGCGCATAACCCAATGGCTGTCTATCATCGAATAGGAAAGCTATCAATGCGGAGCCAGACTACAGGATGCGAATCCTTCCCAATAGGGCTCCAAATCTCAGCGACAACTAAAAAAAGCTGCATATTCGCCTGGTGCGGTGCCATGAAGGGACAAAAGCCAGCGCATCTCAATGAAGGCCACACGGATCGCCAGCTTGACCCACCAAGGACATGCCAGGCCCCGGCTTTGGGCCATCCCCAGGCATGTGGGGTTAGTGTTGGGTCCTACTCGGAGATGGGCCAAGAGCAGTGAGTCCCAGTCAAAGGAATACAAGCCCAGTCGAGTAGCAAGGCCGAAAACCCCGTCGTGAAGCCCAATGGGTCCAAGCATATAGTCCATGCGACATCTCAGAATAACAGCCAATCAGCACGCCGCTGCAACCTGCTAAGGCAATTGCAAGCGGCAGGAGCCTACCCATAGAATACTTGTCAATAAGGAGAAGGTAAAAGATGCAGGCCACGGCGCAGGCCGTCCTCCAAAGCTGCCGAGCCAATCCTCGTGCGAGCAGTAGATCAAGCATGGTCAACACCGGACAGTAGTCTTTGCACCATCGTAAGGTGACAGCTAACACCGTTGGTATTACCAGCTGTTAGCGACCAACAAATCTTGGCTCATCACATGTCGGAAGTTCACGCGCCCAATGTTCTCCACCACAAAGCCTATAAATATCATTTCCCTCAACAAGAAAAGGATCCAATTTCGAATCGAAACTCTTGATCCCCTCAACCGAATTCCAAATCCCAGAAGGAATCTAAGGTCACCGACCCAAAAGGCCTCTATCAAGAAACTATAGTGAGCCACTCCCTGCAGTGCAATCCATGGAGCCTACCATCCCATAACCGGTCAATGAATCCTGCTTTTTTGCATCCTCACATTTCCCACCGCATCTTTACATTCATTCCCACATCTCTCCGATTATTGCGGAAGATACCTGATTTGAGCATTAGAGTGTTTTTAGTGGGAGAATATTTTGCTGACCTCTGACCTCTTATTTGTAGTTTGTATTGTACATGTTTCAGGCTATCAGCGACGGAGACCAAACCCGATTCAGATCAACCCGTAGCGAAAGATTGGAAGGCTCCCTAATCTATACAATAATTAAAAACCCGAGACACAACAGATTATATTTAATAAGATTTAAGGATATTTACAAAAGGAGGCTTCCCTTAATTTTTAAGATATTAGATTTTTTTTAATTTTTTTATAGATAAGATTTATTGTTATAATATGGGTTTTTTTTATTCTATTAAAACTTGATATTCATCTTTATAATATAAAAGTTAATATTAAAATAGTATGTTAAAGTTTTATTTTGATCGCTATGGGCTATCACTTTTAGAATAATTTTGACTATTGGAAAATTGAAATTGGGATCTATTTTACGGTATGAAATATTATTTGTAAAATAATATATTTAAAAATTATCTCAATCTTTATATTATCACTTTTAGAATAATTTTGACTATTTAAAAAAATATATATTTGTCACATCCCAAATTTCGATAACGTAATTAATATTAACTAAATTATTATTAGATTAATTTATCAATTAATTAACCGTTGGACGTGAATTGTATATCGACACCTCAAACATTCACAAATAAATAAATTTAAAATATACACATGATCTAAATATGTCATGTCTCATGTGGCTCCGACACAGACTTGAAATGTGATGTTAGACCTTACGTAAAGAGCGATACCTATCCAAAAATATAATTAGAGTATACAAATTTTTGAAAATAAATTATAAATCATAATCTAATAATTGACAGCTATTCGTCGGACAACTTAAAGTTATCGTAAGACCTTAACAATATAATCCCTTAACCTGCATATCATTTTATATACATTTTACCTGCTATCCGAACTTAACAACATCAACCAAATACATCAATTAACAAATCATAAGCTGTCCAGGTCTAAACCAATTCATTGACCGATGCCGTACATCATAAACTTTAATTTAGACATCTAAACGTTGCCTAGAGACCAAATACATCACAAACCGATGACCAAAAATTGAATTAAACTAAAATACAGTATATCGATATATTAAACGTTGTCCGAAAATATTAAACAAAATAAATCATCCATAAACATAACAATCTAAACTCTTATTATCCTTTTGATTATTTAATCCTAATCGCCTGGTAAGGACTTGTGTATCTCATATGAAGGAGTTAGTAAAATAGTAAGAAAGTTAGTCAAAAGCTCAATAAGGTACACAATATATCAATGAACATGTATTAGCATTTAAAATATATCATAATGGACTATGGAACATAATTGGATGCAAATAATGAACTTGTGTAGAAAAATATCATTATAAAGTTTTCAGATTTTCTTATTTTAACTTATTACCTTTGTATAATTAAAATATAGTTAATTTTTTATTTTTTTAGTAAC
>JAOVVI020010773.1:0-12931 GCA_028571085.2 Nepenthes alata
CACACCCACACTTTGGTTTCAATATATCATATATATATATATACTATTTGGTAACCACCTTCAAAGGTGTTGCATGCACGCCATAACCTGTCATCATCAACAATGTAAAACTGTTCTGCAAGTTATCATGCTTTGTAGAGACCGTGCCTACTCTGCAGAGATTGTGCCTACTTTGTAGAGATCACGCCTATTCCACAGAGATCGCGCATGCTTTGCGAAAGTCAATCTTCTGAGTTAGCGTCATCGATCGTTTTCAACCCCCTTGCTTTTGCTCAGTGTCGTCGGCCTTTATCAGAGGCATCGGCCCTAAACAAGTTCTCAGGCCTAACAGAGACTTCGGTCTTTTATCTGCGCAAAGTCCTTGTGCGCTTTCTGCACCCAAGTCCTCGGGCTAAACTGTGCACAAGTCCTCGGGCTATACTATACACAGGTCCTCGAACCATACTGCTTTCTTTTGTGGATGGTCAACCATCCGTTGACCGGCTTTTCCTCACAGCCGGTCAACATCCCATTGACCGGCTTTTGCTATTTGGTTATCCCACACGGGAGTGACCTTATATCCTAACACTTGGACGAAGGATTGATCCAATATTAGCTCAATGTTTGGAGAGGACATGCTTGCTATGCCAAAGGCAATTTAACAATGTGTTGAAATAATAGTGAAGCGGTAATGTAGAGGTAAAGCCAGCTGATGAAATGGAAGTAATAGATAAATACTGATGGATAGGGAAGTATATAGATAAAACTATGGAAATAAGCCTTTGTCATGCGTAACTTGTAGCTGATACACAACTCACAATGAGCTGCTGAAAAATAAAGCAAAGCAGAAGAAATGCCACTAGACGCTAAGCATCCTCCCCAACAAAAAAGGGGCCATTGAAGGACAAGAAGGGTTCACTATCCAAAACAGAAGTCAGAATTCACATCCATTTGCACATAATCACAATTTTGTTTGTGTGTATGTGTGTATCATGCAGCAGATTTATCCAAAACAGAAGTAATAGTACCCACTGATTATACAAATTTCCACCAGGAATTCTATCAATCACCACTTCAATTGTGACCTTATATTACAATTGCATTATCTGCTCTAATTATAGGAGAGAAATGAATCTATATCATAAATGAAAATATCAGTATCGGACAATATGCATCGATATTGAATACATTGGAAGAAAAAAAGTTTTAAAAATCGTAAACTGGCAGGACTATATTGGCTAATATATCAGGTGTATCAGCCAATATACCAATCAAGTATCGGGTAATATATCGCAATATATTGCTTATACGGAAACATAGTGCGATTTTGTCGTGAAATTGGAAAATATCAATATTAAAGGGGCCAATACCGATACATATTGTCCAATGATTTGGATATAATGTTGATACACCTTTTGAAATTTTTTAGTGCCTCCACTGTGATCAGTGAACTTATAAACACTTGTACCCAACTAGGAAAGAAGAATCACATTTTTCTTTAATACTGACACATGAGAGATATTCTGAGAGTTCTCACAACTCCATCATACAACTGTATCTAAGCAATCAAGCACTACCAACTCCTTACAACTCTGAAGTTGAATTTTTTACCAAACGTAAAACATTATCCGCACACTTAATGTCCTTTTCTTGTTTTGGGTTATTGTTTAATATCAACATTTATTCAACAATCCTTTGTACTTCACTATTAAATTCAAACATTTCCCAACATTTATTCAATCTCAACAAAGTGGATTCTAATTTTGAAATGAAATTTTCAAGATTTTTGCAACTTCCTAGATATAGTTATGATATGAAATAAAGAAAAAATAAAACTATCGACATGTCTCCATTGCTTCATTACTTTTTTCCGCAACAACACAATGATTTAATTTTATTGACAATTGATTTCAACAAATGACTATATGGCCTTAATACAACAAGAAAACCATGTTCAAGGAGAGTATTTACGAAGGGTTCACCATTATCAAGAATCCAACTTACATGGAAATCAGAACACTTACCAGCAACATATGCCTCTCCATCCGCCTGTGTCCCTTCTTAGCACAATGCCAATAGACACTTCCGTGTTTCAGTTTCTTGGGCACTTCTTAACAATACTGGCCATAGCTCCACTTTCTGCATCTCCTGGAGTACATGGACGAATTATGAGCAGCTTGTTTTAACCACCTTCTAAGAGAGAGAGAGAAAAAATACATGAGGGAAAAGGACAAATAGGGCATTTTGCATGTTACCAAATTTCTCAAATAGACAGAATGTTGCATGACTCCCTTCATAAAAGCTTGCCAACTAGAATGTAATTAACACGCTATCCAACTTGAGTTTGTCTTCCATGCAGTAACTAGGGTCATGCACAAACTACCATGAGCACAACAAGATCAAGGCCTTGGCCTCATCTTCCATTATCATGCCAATGGTATCAAGCGGGTTTACGTATCATGAAAGCATTTGGGTAATCCAAGACCATGGTACCTGCCTTCATCTTTAATGACTAATTCCATTATCTAAATAGAAATACAACCAAGGAGATACTTGGTTTGATACAAGCTTTCGAGCCTTGCCACAACCCAGTGACATTCTTATCTACCTTGACATCAAATCAGACATCATCAGAGAAAAAAAAAAAAGGCAGATCATGAACCCGTTTTCATGTCTTCCTCCTCTGCATATCCATCGGGCAAACCCTGTGCCCTTTTTTCCTTACCAAGCAACACTTCCTATTTCCCGCATTTCACGAACACAATGGAATTTACCTGCTATGACTCAAATTTGTTTTTTCATCCCATGTATCCACCTCGAACCGATTCCAGCAATTTTATCTATCCTAGCAATTTCTAGAAATGGCCTCCACAAGCCTATGTTTGATACTACTTTGTTGGGAACAAGTTCACCAAGAACAAGGAAAGAACCAAATTACAACATAAATTGAGTAAAACCATGAGACAAGTTAAGTGGTTCGGCATTGAGATTACCTCGACAAATTGTTGGGTCTGGTCACTCCATTGTGGGTAACCCAACAAACTGGTTTGTCATCGGAGGATTTGTGGAGAACAAATCCGAAGAACTGTTTCCGATCAACGGGACGTTAACCAGAGGAGAACAGTGGACGGTCAATGGAGATTGACCGGCGGAAGGCCATCTGAATCCGGTCAACAGGAGATTGACCGTCTAAGGGCTATAGGAGTGCTGCTGGATGGCGGACGGGTAGCAAGGAGACGATCAACGGGGAGGTTGACCGGATCCGGTCAACGGGAGGTTGACCGGATGGCTATGGAGAACGGTTAAGTTCTCCGGTAGCAGCTGGGTCTTGGAGACTGTGGAAGATGGCAACTGGCAGTGGACATATGTCTTTCCAGGATTTGTCGACAAACTGGCAGTTGGGCTGCAGAGTTAGTGGGCAGGTTGCAGAGTTAGTGGGCAGGTTGCAGAGTTAGTGGACAAAGTTATGAGTGACAGGCGTTTGACCACACGCAACCTACCTATTGGCTGAAGGTTTCCAAGCAGATTGTTATATATATGCATGCTGGGCATGCTGTGCAGAGAGCGCGCAAGACGCCATGAGAGTGGCCATTGGGTGATAGAGAAATCACTATGGGCGAGCATTCGCCGGGGCTTGTGTAGCCGGCCGCTGTGTGCAGGGGTGAAACGGCGTTCACCAAAACTTGTAAAATGTAGAGAGGAGTGCACCACCACTGAGAGGGAGAAGAAAGAAAAACAAAGAGCAAAAGAGTGGAGAGTGTTTCCCGTTTACTCCGGTGAGGTTTCTCTTTGTTGTTCTCGGGTGTGTAGCGGATACTCCATCTCGGGGATTTGTAACCCATTTTACATAGTGGATTTATTGGTGGACTATGTGTCCCGTGGTTTTTCCTTTTCGGTTTGGGAAGGGGTTTCCACGTAAAAAAATGCCGTGCAGCCTTTGTTCCTTGTTCCTACTAAATTGTGGCTGTCGATGACGGGGGCTTCGGGTTTTCCGCTGCTGTCGGATCTGGTGGATCCGGGTCTTCCGACCCCAACAGTTTCGACGCTGCTCGAGGACTAGAAATAAAAAAGAAAGTATCGGAGAGGTACGAAGCTTTGACAGTTTGTGAGTATCTATCCAATTATATGAAATTCTCTATTTATATGGCTGTAAATGACTTATCCTTTTTTGTCAGGGTGTGAACCCATTACCTGTATGCTTTGGTGAAATGACAGAGGCACTTACTCAAAAATAATATTCAGGTAAATGATTGGTAAAATTTTTCTTATGTTTGTAGCTTTTGGACGTCGTTAGATTCTTGTATAAAATGTAAAAAAATAGTGTCATTTATTTCAAATATTACAGACAGAGTCAACCGTGCATCCTTTTTGTTTGCAGGAATTTGACAACAGAATACATGAAGGAAGGTGTCGAGTACTTTTCAAAAGTTGGTAAGTTTGCAAAATGTACATGCATAGACTATCAGATGGAAGGCCTAAATGCAAGATTTCAATACTTTTCCATGACAAATATTTCCATTTACAAACATATTATTTCCAAATATTCACTTATTAAGTGATAAATGAGTAAATTTCTAAACATTTCGGTAAAACTAAACAAAATTTCAAAACAATCGGTAAAAACTATATACATACACACATATACAAAGTAGGGAAGTAAAATATAGCATATATGTACAATAAAATGCAAAACATGGACAAAACTCGAGGAAATCTGAAATAGATCAAAAATCAAGTTTAGAAATTCTTGTATTAACATTCTAATTTGACAAATCTAACTCTTAAAATCTCCAAAATCTCTTTTCTTCTCTTTCTCTCTCCTTTTCTTCTTCCTCTCATTTTCTCCCTTTCTCTCTTCTTTCCTTTTGGCCATGGAATGACCGAAAAATTGTGCAGGTTCTCATAAACACAATCGGCACACGAGTAGCCAACAGGCGCTGCACCAAAATCTTATCAATGCACGAGAGCTACATGAGATGTAATTCAAGTGCCAATCAATCTATTCGAAACACACATGAGCGCCCTAGAGGCGCTTCTCGGGTGTACATAGTCTGTTTAAAATGTGCATAAGCGCGGATTAGGCATCTCTCCGACGCCAATCTTAGATCCTCAAATTTGATTTTTCTGTAAATGTTTTTCAAATAATTATTTCCAAATATAACCAAATTTATATCAATAATATCATGGTTCATATACAATATATGGGGCATTACAACACATATATAAGCTGTATAACTTATTTTTAGTCTTTGATGTGGGATAATTCATCTTACACTTGTTCTTAATGATTTGGTTTCACCATTTGATGCTACCATATCTGGTGTCCATTAACTCATGCATATGATTGATTGATTCTGACTAGTTTTAGGATTGTTAGTGAACTTGGTCATTTATTTATTCGTGGGGCATTAGACAACAACAATTTTAGGGATCTTCATGCACTTTTTTGGGTTGATGTATTCTCCCTTTTGGTCCTTGGATGTTAAAATATATGTGCTTCTCATGATGATAAAGCAAGATTATTACCCCAAAAGCACATATTGTCTCAGCAAAGGCAGCATGCATCAGTTCCTCAAATTATCAGTTCATTACTTTATCAAGCAACATCACGGGGAAAGCAAGTGCATATCAGTTGAGATAGCAATGCATCAGCAAAGTTAGTGCTCTGCCAATTTTTTATGTCATGAATCAGTATTATATTGATTGGTTAATTGCCATTGCATAGGATCAAGGTCCTCCTACAAGCACATATTGTGTTTTTTATGTTTCAGTATCATGTACAGTCATAAGTTTAGTTTTTATATAATTTTGTATTTTCTTATGAATAGTTAGGATTAGTTTTAATCATATGATTATAATTGATTGACAAATACTATATATGTAGTCGATTCATTGTGAAAATAGGTTCTTGATTTAATAAAATTAAGCAAACATTATTTACGTGATGCTTTCTATTCATGTATGCAGATATATGATGCTATGTTTCCACTATTTCAGTGCTACACTTCTCTATTTCAGCTTCTATGTTCTCTTGCATTACTTGTCGTATGTTGATGTCTTGGATGCTCAAATATATTCTTCTGTTCTTCATTTCTTGTATGTGTATAAGCTGCACCAATCGCCCTGTGTTGGATAGAATTATTAATCAGTTCTTATGAACTGAATTTAAGAGTATCTTCATCATGTTTTCTGATTTCTATATAATCTGAAATTCAGATCATCATGATTTGTTCTCCATGGACAAGAACTTCATTTCAGTTCATCTCTCCCACATGCTTCCGTATATTAATTTTAGCTTTGACATTAGAAAATATCGGTATCATAGGGCTCAACAACGATATATATCAGCTGTAACATCAGATACCGGTCAATATTTTCATCAATGGACCAAATTCATATTGTAGTGTACACAAATAATGAGGAATTGCTCATTCTTCTACGGAGACTAAATTTCAGGCATAGACTTCAAAAACTTCAAACAAGTTTTGGTTAAATCTTTCTTACATTGGCTCAGCATTACCTTTAAGAAAACTCATGCCTTCTTTTATAACAGCATTCGAGCAATCCATAGAAGCTTAAATCGAGTGTTTCACCCCTCAAGTGAAATGCATCTCCCTTGATTTTAATTTTGTTTGGGATTCATCGAATGAGTGCTATAAATTTCTCACAGCAATAATTTAGATCAACTTATGAATTTGCTTGTCAGATAGTTTATATAAGTTATTTTTATTGTGAATATGAGAAAATATGGTTTAGAATCATATTTAATTTTGACAAGTTATAATTTAAAATTGTTGAAAAAATATTTCAAAAACATTTTGTTTTAGCACCTAGAAATTATATATATATTGATAGGTCCCTAGATTCAAGTTGTTGTACGGTTTAGGGAGCCACCTAATCTTCCACAGTGGGTCGAATTGAAGTGGGTCCGATCTTTGTCTCTGCTAACCAGGGTGATGTGCAATACAACGAACAAATAAGATATTAGAGAATTAGAGAGACTCGCTTGTCGATATATTTTTTTCGACATTCAAGTTAATAATCTTTCAATAAGAGTGTGAAAGATAGAGGATAAGAAGAATGTTGCATGCACAAGTAAGAGGATTAAGTATTAGATGAAAGATGGTGCTCCGATAAGTGTGTTCGGTGGGGAGCAGCTTTTAGTGAGGGTGCACTAAGGGAATTAGAGAGACTCGCTTTTCGATATATTTTTTTCGACATTGAAGTCAATAATCTTTCAACAAGAGTGTGAAAGATAGATGATAAGAAGAATGTTGCATGCATAAGTAAGAGGATTAAGTATTAGATGAAGGATGGTGCTCCGATAAGTATGTTCGGTGGAGAGCAGCTTTTAGTGAGGGTGCACTCAGGGGATGAGTGGCTAAAAAGCTGAAGAGAATACTTCGATCTTCCGAAAACTCTTAAGGGTAATGATTGCTTTACCATTCTCGCAGAGGAGAAGGGGTATTTATAATGGTAGAGCCGATTCAGCCTTACTTGGACACCCAGACTAGCTATCAGTTGCCCCGACGGATCTGTTGAGCTGTCTTAACAATCGTGTGTAGGGCGAGTATGATAACTGTGACTGCCTGGGGATATTTTTTCTTTATTAGGGCGATCACGAAGGTCGTCAGACGACAATACTCGTCTGAGAAAATTTGCTGAATCATAATTGCATTCTGAGAGTGATGCAGAATCAGGGACAATATTTTAAAAATATTGGTTGAGCTATAACTATCATTTTAGGGGAGATTTGTGATTCTGGGCGATTATCGCAAGTGTTGTTTGCGAGTTGAGCTGTGTCGCTTACTGCAGGTGAACATGAGGGATCCCCGCGGATCAGTCCTAATTGCCCCATCCTTGCCGGGCGGTCTAGAGTCAATCTATCTGGGCAGATCGCATCCCTGCCTTGCTCTCATGCTTATGAGGCCGCGTTGAGGGTCACCTGTGCCTGAGCCATTTTTCCTTCAATGGGCTTGGTTTTCGAGCCGGCCCAACTATGGCCGCACCTATAGAAAAAATAGTTCCCAAAAAAAAACATATGTATGAATCATGAACCTCGTCTTGGTACCTAAAGTTTCAAGATGGACTGAAATAGTTATCTATGCCAATGAATGAGATTATGGGTAGACTATTGTAAATAGTTAATCATCAATATAACAAAACAATCACTATAGGCCTTCAACAAGTAGGAATCTAATCTATAATGTGACCTTTTTGAAAAGCCTAAATCATTGCATTGTTGTCATTTGCAAGAGGTTGCATCCTAATATCTCTCTCACAATGCGAAAAGACTACCTTTTGTTTTCTTGAGTAGTAGTTTAGATTCCATGTCAACTAGTGTGTCATTGTTCTCCGAGATTAGATAGTTTAGAATCTTTAGATAGGTATCTAACTCAAACTAATCTCGTTGTTAAGAAATATTGATATTTGTCGCTAATGGACAAAGGTAGAAAAGGAATTTAAAATTAGGAAAAAAACCTATTAGGTTTGCAAAAAAATTTAAAATAATCCGAACCTATCAACTAGGCCAATGTATGCAAATAGAGACCCCAAATCTGATAGAACTTGTTAGGTGTGGATGCATCCAAAGGAGGCCTAAAGAAGTACAACACCTGTAAATTAGAAGCATCCTTGAAAGAGGCCCAATTGACGAAGACTCATAAAGGATCCTAGAAGGTCAAAACTTAAACAAAATCAAGTAAACATAGTTCGGCTAGTCAGATTAATAGACGGCTAAAGTTTCGGGTCTAGACAATGTCCAAGAAGGTAAACAATACCAAGCTTAAAAGACGAGTTGAAGGGTATCGGGTCAAATTGTCATTCAATTAGTTGATTCTACACTTTTAACCGGTTTTCAACTCTTCGCCCGAACATCTCTCGACTAGCAATGATCAATATAATCGAGCACAATCAACATTATGCCACGATTCTGTGCATGCAATGCTATCACTGATACTCAAATAATTATATATATCAACCTCATAATTACAAAGAAGTAATAGAACATTTAATACATGAGATAGTAAAATTATTTAAAAATTCAGCCTTAGAGTCTCTTAGTTTTTAGAAATCAACCGACTCCAAAGGTTTAATCTCACGGTCTTTAGCCTATACACAAAGAGGTTCAAAGCCTATCTTTTAAATAGGTTGTCCTCTTCACAAAATATGATGCCTAACCCTCCACATTCATCTCTTTGTCTTTCTCTCTTCCTCACATTCTCTCCTAACTTTAATTATTAGATTTAGAATATTGGCTTGAGCATTGGATGATAACTCAAAAAGTTAAGTTCTAAATTTCTTTAAAACTTTTATATTGATTTATGATATCGAGAATCCAAATTAAAATATTCAGATATTCAATTTAAAATTTTTCAAATCAAATTTAAATTATCAAGTAAGTATTAAAATCGTATTATCAATATTATTTAAACCGAAGAAGAGCAAATATCTTCCTATTTTTCGAGAAAAGAGTTAGGACAAGTAAATAAATAAATAAATAGATTAATAGGTTAAATAAATGATTAAAGAAAAAAAATATCTAAATGAGTATATCTATTTTTAGAGTATACTTATTAATTGTCATATAGATAAACTATTATGCGTAGTTGATTAACTTTTAACTAAGTCAATACGAGATCTTAAATTCATAGTATTTTACATAACTTCCACTTTCTATTTCATAAAATTATACAAAAAAAAAAACAAAAAATAGTAATTTTTTCTTTGTTTTTTTTTAAAAAATATATTTTAAGGAAGTATGATTGGCAGCTATGTATAAACAATGAGACAGAGAAGGCGGGAGGAAACTTCCTCATAGCCATAGCAGTTCAGGAAAAACCACTTTCGATCAATCTTCTTCCCATTTCGTTTGAGCCACCACGAAGCTTCCCTCCTCCGTCCGGTGTTATTATTTATATAAATACAATAAATTCATACAAGCAAATTTCTTCAAGATCATTCGTTGCAAGTTCTCCTCCTCCTCCGGTCCGTCTTTCTGTGAATTCTTGAAAGAGATCCGAACACCAATTTTAACATGGAATTGATTGATGTCGTTCCTCTGAGAAATTTCGTCTGCTTGTCTAGTATACAGACCTCCATTTCAAATTCTTGGTCATTTGTTCATTCCAGATTTCCCCCTTTTTGGCGGTTCTGAGATTTCCCCAGAAAAGACGACGACGACGACAAAGAATTACGAGGTTGGCGACCAAGAAGCCGGATTCAACGATGGCGATGAGGGTGAGATCGGCGGGCTGAGCAGAGAAGATATAGCTACGGTGATGCAAAAATTAGGTATTCCATGTGACCCAGATGAAGAGGGACCAGAGCTTTCCGGGAGAAGCATTCATGGGATCTTCGAAGAAGAAGAAGCAAGCTGGGAGGAACTGAAAGAAGCTTTTGATGTGTTTGATGAGAACAGAGACGGATTCATTGACGCCATGGAGTTGCAGAGAGTTCTCTGTATTCTAGGCTTAGGAGGAAGAACAGACCCACCGGCTTGCTCTTCCATGATCAGCGCCTTTGATGAAAACAGAGATGGAAAAATCGATTTCAATGAGTTTGTGAAATTTATGGAAAATTGCTTAATTTAAAACTATTTCTTAAAGAAAAAATAACACTCTGGGAAAAATATATATAGTTATTTCTAATAATGAGATATTTTTTCTTTTTTTTAGCAAAAGACTCATAATATTTTTTAGATATAATATCCGAACTCTTATTTGAGTTTAAATTAGATATATTTATTATTTTGGATAGTTTAGATGTGATAATAATTATATTCACATTAAAATTGTACAGGAATCTAGGTATTACATTGTATGAAGAGTCTAGTGGGCTACTAAGCATATCTTTTTTAGTAGTTTGTTAGGTATATTGAGGTTATATTTAATCGATCATATATTTTGATTATATTAAAAAAAATTTTAAAAAGATTATATTTATACCCGATCATTATTATATTAATTTTTTTTGATTGATAAGGATATTTTATGTTAAATATTATCATAGAACTTATATACTTAGTTATGTGATTTAGTTCTTTGTATTCCTATTATATTTGGTGTCCGACGATTGACAAAAAAATTGAGAATTCATTTCCATTGCATTGGGTTTGTGCATATTTTTATTCCCAAAAAATTGAGAATTCTTTGTATTCCTATTATGTAATTGGTTTTGTATTATGATCATCAGCATATGAATATTAGCGGTGGGATTGTATGTGATTGATACCATCCTTACTCATTGTAAGATAATGTTATGGGAATAACATTACGAATACGTGGAGGTATAATAGAATACAAGATAATATATATATATATATATATATATAATTTATAATTCCTAATTTTATTTTCATTGCTTCTAAAATGATTTCAAATACGAAGACAACATAACCCTAGTTATACAACCAATTTGAACCTCTACAACTCTAGTCACGGATTTATCTATTCTAACAATTACACGATGTCAGATCTTTATTAGTTTTTATATTCCATGATACTATAAATATATATAATAAAAAGATTTATGTCTCATAAATTCTTACGTTGGTACAAGTTATTTTAAATTTTAGAAACAAGACACAATTCATAAGATAACGTTGAGATATCGTCTCAAGCGGATTGTATCTAGCGGCGAGCCGCAGACAATTTTCATGACTAATTGCTTATATATTAGAGAGAAGCACCACTTTCAAAAGCAAGCCATAAGTAATACACGAGACGATCACTTTATCATACAAAGAGTAATACTATTTTTAGAAGTTACAGATGACCTGTAAAATATTAGCTAAAATTGACTTTTTCTATAAACAATCCTTAGATCAACCGTGAGAGATGAACTCAAATAGTATACTATTTTTCACCAACTACTTTAAAGTGAAAATTGCATTGATTGAAGGTTAAAAATAGTTTTTGCTTATTCCCCCCGAATGGCTGCGGTATATCAAATCTTAACGTGGAGAGAATCGATTTTTCAGTGGGAAAGAGATTTGAGACATCCAAACACACGGTATTTTGACGATAAAAGATTGACAGTCATCTAAATTTATGAGAGATGTCCCTTTTGAGATGTTGAATCATTGTGTTGAACAATCTCCTCCTCAAATTGAATTTTTATTTTGATGTAATTCGTTGTTGAATCAAGTATAGCTTGAAGATCCTGGTTCGATTGGTTAACTAAATATCTTGAAGATATTCATGACTTAAATTTTCGTTCAAAGAAATCAGATATGCCTAGATATATGCAAAATTATAGATCTAAGAAGGGTTTTAGATAGCCACGTATTTAGAGTCAGTTTACTAAGATAGCATGTCTAGTATTTGGCATGTGAATTGACTCATCTTGATACATAAGATTTTACAGTTGGTAACTAATATCCCGAATGGTTTTTTTTTTGAATTACTTTTATCACCAAATATTGTGTTTTTCATATTTTTGCTTTTAAAATTTCTTTCGTGCATGCTAGTAATGAATGACTGGTTATGTATATCTAGATTTATAAATCATTTACGTGTAATTGACTTACAATAAAATTCATTTTTAAAAATGTGTTGGTACCTCAAATGTGGAACTTTATAAATCTCTTAACATAACCAATATTGTATTATATTCGTATTTAACAATACGACCCATTGACTATGTATTTTTGTCTTGATATTGCTAGTAATAATACAGCCATCTTAATCGGTCTCAAATACAATATTAAATAAAATATTAAAATTTTTTTGATATAACAATAATAATATTGACTTTAATTTAAAAAATAAATTTTAAAAAAATCTGTTATTAATAAATAAATAAATAATAACAATACCACGGTCACCATCCCAAATCTATGATGTGTGATAATTGATTGGGTGGCATGGGTGGTTAACGTCTACAACAAAGTTTCCATCAGCAAGCCAACAACTTTATCCACCTGGTAATAATTAATCATTATTCATAGCAT
>JAOVVI020010774.1:2122-12931 GCA_028571085.2 Nepenthes alata
ACCGACACATTAAATTGACATGAGCTAACACGAAAATAACCCATAACCAAACATTGACTCCTCCTGGTCTCTCTCTTCTTAAACACCAATCCCTTTCTTAAATATAATGGGTTTGAAGAAGTGTCCACAGTGAAGTAAGAAAAAAACTTTAATAATAATATAATTGATGATTCTTAACGGTAAAATAATTTATTGTTATTGGGTGGTCGATACAGCATGAGCTTCATAATTGATTTATTTATATGGAACCTTTTGATTGGTTGAATAACACAGGTAAAAATTCATAATTAACTCATTTATTTTGGGCCCGTATTTAGTAACATATTTACTCATTCGGCTCCTTAATTTTTTTCTATTTGAATTACTTATTTTTTTCATCTAAGTTTTTTTATTTTTTTCTATTCAGGTGAACTATCATGTATCCACTTTATTGAAACCCAACAGGTTTTATCAAGCAAGAAATAGCCAATCATTTGGTTGTCTTTGGTTTTAACAAGACAAAAGGAGATGCTTTTCAATTATTCAAAGCTCTTCTTATGAAAGATTGTGCACACGAATCATGTAACATTTTGAATAATAAAGGGTACAATAATAGCAACTAAATTGGTGTATGATTCTAATTATTTGATCATATTTAATAAAGACTTATATATGCCCTGATAATACTTATATTTTAAATTTATTCGAACAGGGAGGGAAACGTTCACTCGATGCAAATGGAAAAACCCATTGAAAAATCACAGCATTGGTCACCAGACATGTATGGCAGAAGTGGGACCAGGGCTGCATCATCCACGCTGAACATCGGCTCAGATACGGCTCGAGCGCCGAATTCGAAACGGTGCGTTTTTGGCCTGACTTGGTCCTCAGTCAAGAATGAAAGACATCCACAGAGTCGAAGTCTTTCAAGATTGAAACCCAAAAAAAAAAGGAAAAACAAAAAACGAAGAAAAATAAATACAGATGAAGAAAGCACCCTTCAATTCCGCGCTTTCTCTCTCCCCAAACAGTGGAATTTTTACAGCTCGCCGGGATTCGCGTTTATTGATCTCATCACCTTACCAAAATCCAGATTGCCGGGATCCGCGGTTATTGATCTCGTCACCTCTTCTTTATCCTTTCTTCTAACCTTCTGCCGCCGTCGTTTTTCTTTCTTCATCGTAAGTCTTTTGCCAGCGGTTGCCCCTGCTTCGATTTTCACTATTGTTTGATTGATATTCTTGATATTAATTTACATTTTTTTTCCTTCTCTGTGTTCTCCTTGATCTGCATTGTGGTTCTTTGTTGTCTTATGTATTAATAAATATGCCGTGCCTTCATTCACATCTTTGGATTTTGCATAATGTTGTTGCTTTCTTGATTTTTCTCTTCCCATTTTGTTGAAGACCTTGATAATTTTTGTATCACGATCTCTGATCGGAATGATTGATCACTTGATTTGTGCTGTCCTGATTGATACACAAATTCGGATTTCGTTATTGTCTTTTCTTTCTGATGTTAAAGGTGACGGCATATTGAAGGCGGGAGAGATTGATTCAGAGAAGTTGGATTTCCAGAATTTGGAATCGATAATTTGTCTTGGTCGAGGAAAGGCGGGAGGAAACGATGTCCTCGAGAGGAGATCGTCAAACAGTTCCATTGTCTGTATTGTTGAAGCGCGAATCGCAGAGGGAGAAGCTTGAAAATCCGGAGATTTCACATGGTCAATGTAGCCAAAGCAAGAAAGCGGAGGATTTCACTCTTTTGAAGACCGAATGCCAGCGCATTGTCGGCGACGGGATTGCTACCTATTCTGTTTTTGGGGTATGCTTTCGTATTTCTTGAAGTTGTTCCTCTGTTTGGACATTATCATTGTTTCTCCTGGATAAAATTGATTAAATATTACACTATGTATGGTATACGGATTTGATACTCCTCTGAAATCATACGTTTTATGCTATTGTTGAAGGTCTAGCTTTTCAGAGTTAGTATTTGTTGATTAGGGAACCATAGAAGAATTTATTTTAAAAAATTCTAAAAATGCGCTAACGGAAGCAAAAATGAATTCATTGGTTGGTGTAGTTATTATAAAGTCAACAACGTTATTTTCTACTAAAATTCTACTCTTACAATCAATTTACAATCTTTTTGGAAAATATTATATTTATGATTTGGAATAGCATTTGTAAAATACAAAGTAAAAAATAAAATATAATTTCCCCTATTTTTAAGCTGAAAAGGTGGGGAAGTATTTTTTTTTTATTTACTTACCTTTTAGAATTGTTGTTCAAAACTTTATGTTTGTTGTAAATGTGAGTTTTTTTTTTAATTTGTTTATTAGTTTTCTTTTTTAGAATTGTTGTTCAAAAGTTTGTCTATTAGTTAATTTGCCTTCTTTTGTAATGTATAACCCATGTGGGTGGTAGATGTGTTTTATAGTAATAATGGTTTAGTCGTGAAGTTGCTTAAGTCAGATGCTAGAAGTTTACTGTTAAACATGGGTGGCTAGGGATTTTTGGTAACTCTTCGAATTGTCTTGCGTGATTTAAATGTCTTACATATGTTCCATCAATTTATCATGTTTGTACACTCCAACTATCTTTGGAATAGCTTTACTAACTAATTTAATCCCACAGCTTTTTGATGGGCATAACGGGACTGCAGCTGCCCTATATTCAAAGGAGAATCTTCTCAACAATATCCTGAGGGCTCTACCTTCAAACCTTAGCAGAGATGAATGGACAGCAGCATTGCCAAGGGCCTTGGTTTCTGGATTTGTGAAAACAGATAAAGATTTTCTGCAGAAAGGTATCACTGGTTTTATTTCATTCTCAACCAATAAGTTATAACCTTTGTAGCATGTATGATTTGGGGGTGCATGGTAGAATTGCCACATGCCTAATTAATGAGAGATGTAAGCATAAATATATTGGTAGATCAGCTTTAGTTAAATATTAGAAGAGTGTAATCCTTAATTTAACCATGGAAGCTTGTAAGGCCTTCGATGTGCACAATAGAAATGATGAGCATATTGCTTGCTATGTCAGTATGCATATACTGTATGTTCATGAAGTTATTGCCTCCTTAAGAATGTAACAACATTTGGTTCTCTTTAGTCCATTGTTACCATTTTCTCGTAGAAACAGCTGCCCCTTCTTTTCTGGCGTACATTTTAAAAAAATTGTGCAATAACTAATAGTTTCCGTTTTTTTTTTTAATGTAAAGCACATGTTCTGTTTAAATTGGGTATTCTACAATAGTATCTTGTTGCTGTACAAGTGCTTTCTGTGTTAAAATTGGTTTTACAACTTGATCTTACCTTTTGGTATCTTTCTTTCCAGGACAAGCATCTGGAACAACTGCCACATTTGTTATTATTGAAGGCTGTGTTATAACTGTAGCATCAGTCGGTGATTCATGTTGCATACTTGAGTCTGCTGAAGGTCATATATATTGTTTATCAGCTGATCACAGGCTTGAAAGCAATGCGGAGGAGTAAGTCTTAAATGCAATTATGCAACATATTTTGCTCTATTTTTCTGCTGCTCCTTGAATCAATATATCTTATTTTAATGTACAATCAGGAGGGAACGTGTTACTGCTAGTGGGGGTGAGGTTGCTCGGCTTAACACAGGTGGAGGTACAGAGGTAATTAATATGAACATGGCATGTATAGTTGAGAACAAAATTTTATTTTGTGATGGCTAGACAAAATTTTATAGGAGCTTTCCACACAATTATTTCCCTTATTTGAGAGAAATATCACAAGTGGGGCTGGATTCTGTGTGGTCAAATTCTGATGTGGATATAGTTTCCAAGGTTGTCCTGCATATACGTTATTTTGTTTGTACTTTGTACGATATCATATAATGCACAAGGTGTTCTTACATTCATCCATCGTCATTGTTGTGCCTCATTTAGTGTTATCAATTAAAGCAGGCTGTTAAAACTTTTGCACTGCTGATAATGCTGCAGTTTGGTCCTCTGAGATGTTGGCCTGGTGGCTTGTGTCTTTCACGGTCCATTGGGGATAGGGATGTGGGCGAGTTCATTGTACCTGTTCCTCATGTAAAGCAAGTTAAGGTATGCTGGCTGTCTTTACATTTAGTATTCCTGTATAAGCAATCGTGCTAATATTTGTCATTCTATTGATGTGTTATTCTAAATTTGTTTATACCAGCATGATCCTTTTGTGGATGATTGTTGAAAATGAATATGCTATGAAGTCTACTTATTGCGGTTCTTTTGTGTATTATTTTTTGGTGATTATCACTCCAGCACTTGAGGTGTTGTGAAATTACAGGCCATTACCATGTACTATGCTATTATCACGGTACCTGATATATTTTACACTTCCCACTTCATTCGCTTCTGTTTCAAATTTCGGTTAAGTGACATTAAAAATTGCTGTGGCTGCCAAAATAAATGTAAATTGCTGACATGGTTTTTATATAAGTACCCCTTTTACACAAGTACAAATATATTCTTTTTCTTCAAAGGAGAACAAGCTTCTTTCCTCTCCTCTTTCCGATGATCCCTCTTGTACTGTGTTAGAATCTAAACCAAGTCATGTAAAATTTTACGTAATTTTTCTCGCATTTTTAAATTTTTTTAGAAATTTAGGTGATTTTAGTTTGTATTTTATTATTGTAAAAAAATTAGATATCCCGTTGTAAAAGTTAGGGACTTTCAATGTATATTAGTGCCAAAGGACAAAAGGCCTATAACCATCTATATGGGAGAATAAATTCTGAAAATTTTCTTCCATATTTGATTGTTGTTTGTTATTATTAATTGATTGCTTGTATTTCTGTGCTTTCAGTTAGCGGCTTACTTGTATTTTACATACTCGACACTTGTGCCATTTTCGCGTTTGCATCCTAGGATCGATCTTGACTCTTATGTATGCTCGTGGGTCAACTTGGCTGGCATCTATTCCCTTGAAAAATCGGATGCACTGCATAATTTTATAGCTAGAAAATTTGAACCATGACAATTGATATCAAAGACTGACTTATGAGAGTAAGGGTAAGAAAGTCTCGATTTTTGAAAAATCTCATACAATGGGATAGTGATTGCTCAAGCAACACTACAACTAACTTCTCAAGTGACTCTTATGGTACACCTGATCATAGTGACTTGTCTTGAAGCTATTGAGAGAAGGGTGACTGAGCTCGAAGCTTAAGATGAGTCTCTCAACAATATGAAAAGATGGGTAGATAGCCTCAGTATCTAGTTAATATCCTTGGAAGAGGTGGTCAAGGGTTTGAATGATGATGCTCGCAACTCAATAAGAGTGTTGTAAGAAGAGAACACTAAGTTCATTGGTAATGTAAGCCTTCTAGTGTGCGTTGCCACGACAGGCGATAGTGCCTTCAACAATAGTAGAGTCAAGCCTCTGAAACCTCACTCACATGATAGTATATGAGATTCAAAAGAGCTTAACAACTTTATCTTCAATCTAGAATAATATTTTAGGGCTGCAAAGATGGATTCAGATGAGGCAAATGATTCTTTGGTGACATATAACTGACGAGAAATGCTAAACTATAGTGTCGCACCAAATATGAGGAAATTGCATAGGAAAGATTGTATATCGACTCGTATGAAGACCTTAAGAGAAATCTTATGGTATAGTTCTTTCTTGAAAATATTGAGCTCATGATATGAGGGAAGCTAAAACATATTAAGCACACAGAGAAAATCAGGGACTGTGTTAAAACTTTCTCGACATGCATGTTAGACATCAAGGACATGTCTGACCAAGATCATCTCTTTCATTTTATAGATAACCTACAGTTATGGGCTCGATGGAATTATTCCGACACTAGATGTAAGATTTCACTTCTATCCAAAATGCAACTAAAAGACTTGTTGACTCTGCCATTTAGAGGGGTAACCATAATCAAGGGAATGGTGGTAATCTCTTAAAGAAGTCCGCATAGAGGACATCCAGCGTCAATAAGTTAGAATTCAAAACCAAGAGTGGGGGAGGAAGCTTCCGAAATAATTCACTATTGGTGAACTCTTAGAGCTCTAAGGGAAGCATCAGTATATTAATAAGAAGGCGGCCATTGGTGGATGTTTCCTATGTGATGGACTACATAAGGTGGCATAATGCCCACATAAAGAAGTTCTAAGTGCGCTATAAAAGAAAAGTGATTCCCCTGAGTCAAGAGACAACGAGAATGAAGGGGATCAAGCTCGCATGGGTGCGATTCACCTCTTGTATGCCATAGAAAAGCATATTCCGACATCCATCAAATTTATAGACCTAATTTATGTAAAACTTAAAATGAATGGACGGAGTACTCGCGCCATGGTTGACACAAGTGCCACTCAAAATTTTGTGGCTGGGATTAAGCATATCGATTTGATATGTAGTTGGAACAAGATGATGACATCATGAAGGCTGTGAAATCAAAGGCAAAGTCCACCCTTGGTGTTGCCAAGTTTGTGCAATGCGACTTGGAGAGTAGAATGGAAAGCTGAACTTCACAGGAATATTTATGGATGGCTTTGACCTTACTTTAGGGATGGATTTCCTTTAGGCGACTAAGGGTGTACCCACGCCACACTTAAACTCAATACTCCTCATGGGTGAGAGTCTATATTTGGTGAGCACCTCCAAAAGGCCAAAAAAATCCGAAGTGAAGGGTAAAGATAAGGTATTGCTTGCACTCTAATTTAAGAGGGGCTTGAAATAAAAGTGAGCCTATTTTCTTTGCGATAGATGAAGACGTCAAGGTTGGGTCTCCACCACCAGAAGTTAGCCTACTTATAGAGGAGTTTGAGGAGTTGATACCCATGGGGTTACCCATGATCAATCACCATATTGAACTAACAAAAAAGGTGAGGCCAGCAGCCCAAGGTGCATATAAGATGGTACCTCCTGAGTTCGGAGCTTCGAAATCAATTGGATGGATTGATTAGCTCAAGGTTCATCTGCCCTTCAAAAGCATCTTTTGGAGCCCCATAATATTTCAGAAATAGCAAAATGAGAGTCTACATATTTTACAAGGCCTTAAACAAGGTGACCATGAAGAACCATTATCCAATTCATTTGATCATTGACTTGTTTGATTAATTAAGCAACACAAAATTCTTCTTGAAGCTCGACTTAAAGTTGGGCTATCATCAAGTCAGAATTGCAGAGGGAGACGAGTCAAGGTGTTGTAAGATATAGAGCTTTCGAGTGGCTTGTAATGTTCTTCAGATTGACCAACTCCTCAGTAACATTTTGCACATTGATAAGCCAAGTATCCATGAATATTGGACAAGTTTGTGGTGGTTTACTTAGACGATACTATGATATTTAATTCAAACTTAGAGATCATCTGAAGTATCTAAGATTGGTGTTTCAAAATTTAAAAGAGAATCATCTCTATATGAAACATGAGAAGTGTATTGCTCGAGAGGAGATCAACTTCCTAGGATACTTCGTGGGGCCAGATCAGATCATGATGGATCCAAAAAATGTGCTAGCTATCTCAGATTAGCAAATGCGAATGAGTTGCGCTCATTCTTTGGCCTTACTAACTACTATCGACAATTCATAGAAGGGGTATTCAAAGAAAATAATACTTTTGATAGATTTTTTAAAGAATGATAAGAAGTGAGATTGGTTGAAGACATGTCAATAAGTCTTCAAGGAGCTCAAGTGTGCAGCAATAAAGGAGCCAATGTTAACCTTTCTAGATGTTACTAAGTATTTTAAGGTGCAAATTGATGCATCAGATTTTGCTCTCGGACTAGTATTATTGCAAGAAAGCCATCCAATAGTGATGTAAGGAAGAAAGGGAAAAGTAGGGAAAAAAGATAGAAGGGTAGAGAAAAGAATAGAGATTAGAGAGGTAGAAATAAGAAAGAGAACAAACCAAGGGGATAGGACAAATGAAGTCACAATTACTCAATCTCACAAAATCTCAAAACAATCATTCATTCAATTATTTCTTAAACAATAGAAATAGGGGTTCTTATATAGAGAACCCAATGCCTAAGATAATTTAAAATAAAATTACCACCAAATAATGCCTAATTAGGAAACAAAATCAAAGTGAAATAAAATCAAATCTCTACTAAATAAAAAAAATCTAATCTAATTATTAATCAAAACTACTATTGAAAGAAAATCAAATCTAATTTGGATGGCAAATTAAAGCAAATCTTTGTTCCGGGTGTCCGCATCAATTCTCCCCCGTTGGCTGGAGCTTGACCTCATCGAGTTAAAACTTCTGTATTGAACTTCCCAATCGCAAGGCGAGCAGCGGTGCAAGCGGCCATCATTGTTGATAGACACGTGGGAGTGGAGCCGAAATTGAATTGAGCCACCAATGTCGCTTGAAGGAACAGGGCTTGGGTCTGGAGATGTGCAATCTTGCGGACCCTGATAGAGTTGCAATATACCGAGATCAAACTGGTAGCGTAGCTCGTGAGCAATCCAAGCAATCTCAGGCTTTGTCCAGCCAATCCATTTGGCAAGGAAGCGTTGAACTGCTCCATCCCTGGGAAATATAAGCTGCTCATCTAGAATAGTATCAATTTTATCATTATGTGCCGGGAAGGTGGAGAGTTGTGTAGAAATAGGTGGATATGCAATATGTGGTACGTCAGGGGGCACCTCAAAGGGATTAACTGATGTGTTAAAATCGACAAAATCATCAACGTAGAAAATAGTATCAAAAGGAGATAAAATATCAATAACCTATGCAGTTGACCCGAACCGCTGAAAAATCTTAAATGGACTAGCACTACAAGTATACAATATAGAAACTGGCCCATATAGACGCCGTTGTGGTATGATCCAAACCATAACAGGACCTCCAATATAAAATGCAACATGGATTTTATGCACATCAGTGTGAAATTGACATGAGGTATGAATTTTTTCCAAATATGTATTGATCTCGATGTGTAAGTCATGAAGATGTGGTGCAAATATTTTGGCCATCATGGATGTAAAAACATGTTGAGATATCGGGATAAGGCCTAGCGGTTTTGGAAAGGCTTCGAGAATAATATCAGCAAACACAATAAGCTCGATGATGGTTACACAATCACATGCTATGAGACTAACGGTATGTAATCATTTTGTCTCTACCATAGCCCTTGTTCTATTGAGAGTCATCGATTTTGAGGGTAAATGATGGATGTAAATTTTTTTGCCTTTGTGAACAAAAGAATAGGAATTAAAACGACCTTTAATTGTGACATCTAAGTCGTATAACCAAGTTTGCCCGAGAATGACATAACCCACATCCATTGGTATAACGTCACACCAAATGTGATTTTTGCACTCTAGAAATTGAATGTGTATAAGATAACGTTCTTTAACGGATATAGAAAATTTATCAATCTAAGAGACGATGTGTAGACTAGGGTGTGGAACTGCTTTTAAACCCAAATGAGAGATAGTATTAGCGGGGATCTATTGATGCAACTATCGCTATCCGCGATAATGTAAGTGTGAAAGATAGCGTGACGATATCAATCGTCAGCCGCTTTTGACTATGTCAAGGTGCATCGTATAATGCTTAGAAATGGCCTATCAGGGATGGACGATCGGGAGTTTATGTTAGAGGAGTTAGTCTTGAGTCATCCCACAAATGTGTCAATATCATTGTCATCTAAGTCATAAAATTCCTCTAACTTGGGTTCATATATTTGTTCTTCAAGAGATTTCTTGTTTATTTCATATTGTCTGTCAATTAATAAAGCTTTATTTGGACATTTGGAAGAAATGTGTCCAAAACATTTACAATTGAAGCATCGTAACTGAGAATTTCTGTTTGGAGTTTCAACACTCTTTCTTTGAACTTCCCTTGCAGGGAAAATGGTAGATGGAGAGGATCTTAGGACAGACTTAGAGGTCGTAGTAGGAGTGTGATATGTTGATTGACAATACGGTATCCTAATAACTAATTCGAAGTCTCAGACCAAATTATACGTATGGTCTAATGTGGTAACTTCACAGAGGACAAGTTCTGTCCTAAGGTCCTCATATAGTTCTTGTCGGAACCTACTTAACGTCATGGTTTCGTTCTCAATGATGTGACATCTCATCTGAAAATTATTGAATTGAGCCATATATTGGGTTATGGATTGATCACCCTATCGAAGGGCATTATAATGATCTAGCAAGTTGCTGTATGAATAGGGTAAGTATTTCTTTTGAAGGCATCGTTTTATTTCGGTCCAACTCTTGACAGCGACTGCTTGACGTCTAACAAGGAGATCCTTAATACTTTTCCAAAACAATTGAGCATTTTTGTCAATTTGATGTTAGCAAACTGAACTCTTCTGTCTTCTAACATACCATACCATTTAGAGAAACGATCCATATTCCGGACCCATTGAATGAAAACTCAAGGGTCCAAACAGCCGTCAAAAGTAGGGGCATCCAGTTTGATATTTGTAAAAAGATGGTCATTCGGATCCTGCTCTTGATCATGGTATCGGGGTCTGTGATCGTGTCTACGAGGGATTTGATTGTTTTTCCTTCGTTAGTGAGCCTTGTTATGAGATACATCAGAGTTTTTAGCATATAATGAGTGAGACCCTAATTCTAAAGTGGCAACCCAATTTGTAAGATCCAAATTTATTTGATAAGTAGTGGTCAAGTCAGTTTGAATGGCAATCATTTGATTTTGTAATTGTTGTTGATCGGAAACTAATTGGGCTAACTGTTGACTTAGAATTTTAAATTGATTAGAATCCATGATAGGTCAAGGGTATAATGGGAAATAATGTGACCACTTCGCAAGTGCATGTAACACTAACGAGATTGAGATTAATAAACAAATGAGGCAATCCAAGGTTTTTTTTTTTTTT
>JAOVVI020010775.1:0-12931 GCA_028571085.2 Nepenthes alata
TGTTTTCGGTGGGACAACTTCCCGCCGTTAACGCTGACCTCTCGTTGTTTTAGTGGTGTGCAGGATTCGCACTCGGAGAACGGAGCTGGATCAACATCCTCCAGGAGCATTCGAATCTGTTCGAAGTCGGATCTAGGTACGCATCACAATCTAAGACACTACCTATGTAATATAACACCCCGTGGTGAGCGATATACCTTTAACCCGATATACGGGGCTATAGTCCTTGTTGTTAGAAAAAAAATTTCCATGGTCGAGGAGCATTTCTCGATTTAACAATGTAATATCCTAAGGTATGCCAAGGTTTATCAGCCACTAAATAAAATCCTTGGTCTAGTTTCTTATTTTTTTTCATATTTCAGTTGGAAACTCTACACAAATCTAATTAGTCCTTTTTCCTTAATTTTCTCATTTCAAGAGAAAATATCCATAACAGATAATAAATTATAGAGTTCTAAATTACTTTATACAGATATATATTTTTATATTCTTGGGATACAGATACATATTTTCATACACATGTGGACTTAAGTTTTTAACTTTAACAGATACTTTTTTCATAATAGATAGATGTACAATAATTATAAACTGTATAGAACATATGATTTTTTAATATAAATAGATGAACAAATAGATCATAAATAGATAATTTTAATAATTTTACAATATAAACTTAAATAGATCATAACTCATATTTCTCAAATTCCAATTATATAGCAACTTTGGACATATTTACAAATATAAAATAATAGCCAGAAACTAAACAATAACATGTAAATCGTAATACATGCATCTAAACATGAAGTTTATTCATAAAAATATGAGATAATAGTAAAATATGTAATTTAGTTGATAGAAGTTAGCGGAGCAGGGTATCAGAATAATGATACCCGAAGAAACAGACAAGAAATATTAACAAAAGAAAAACAAAGCTTAGCGTGTACTTGCCTTAACCTGATCTACTAATTATCTTCTTCGGAAATGGCTCGGTTCTACCCCTGTACCACTTTCTCTCTCTAGCTTTCTCTCCATTCTCTCTTTTCTCTTGTCTTCTCTTTCTCTCTCCTTTTTTCTACCTACGATGCTCCAAATTTATCCTAACCAATTATATATATAAATATATATTAATATAAGAAATGGGTCAAAGCTTATCTAAAAATTCGGATAAGGACGAACCTGCACTTGAGTGCAGCCGTACAAGGCACCCCACACTTCAGCACCACTCGCGCATCCATTAGGCATAGCTATTATGGAATTTACGCCCGGGATTGAGCTCATGTGGAAATCAGGCGTGACAATACTGGGAATTGTGCCTCTTCACCGCTCGGGCGCCCTTTAAGTGTGCTTTTCTCTCTCTTCCATTTTGTTCCCGATTTTTATTTTCCCACGTACATTTAACTTAATTTCGATTATATTAGCTTAATTACTCATAATTACCATGTTTTAGAAATCGGACCTTACAATCCTTCCCAACTTATAAAATTTCATCCTCAAAATTTAACAAACTTACATACCATAAGGAAATAAATGGGAATATTTATCCGGATCTCTTCTTCTCTTTCCCACGTAGCCTTTTTGTGAGAATGATTCCTCCATAAAATTTTGACAAGTGGGATGGTCTTTTTGCGCAATACTTGATTCCTCCGATCTAGAATTTATACTGGTTCTTCCGTATAGGACAAATTCTCATTAATAGCTAAGGGTTTCCGCAACATCGATACATGGAAGACATCATCCACATCAGCCAAACTCGGCGGCAATGCTAATCGGTAGGCCACTTCCCCGACTTTCTCTGAAATCTCGAAGGGTCCAATGAATCTCAGCTTCAGTTTTCCTTTCACACAAAAATGGGACATCCCCTCAGACGGTGATACTTTAAGGAAAACAAAATCACCGACTTCAAATTTAAACACCAATCTCCTTCGGTTAGAATAAATTTTCTGCCAACTCTAGGCTATTTTCCGCTTCTAGTGAATCAACAGAATTTTCTTCGATGCCTTCCAAATAACATCTGGCCGCAGTAGCCATCTATCTCCCATCTCTTCCCAATGGATAGGAGCTCGATACTTCCTACCATACATAGCTTCGAATGGTTCCATACCGATACTTGCTCGATAACTGTTATTATAAGCACACTCCACTAACGTCAAATGATTATCCCAATTACCATTCAATTCAAGCACTGATGCTCTGAGCATATCTTCTAGAATTTGGATGGTTTGCCCGAATTGGTCATCTATCTGAAGATGATAGGTTGTGCTAAACTTTAGATTCATCCCTAATTCGTGATATAGATTCTCCCAGAATTTAGAGATGAACTGTAAGGTACCGGTTCCCAAAACATTATAACTTTAGCGATTTGGGTTAATATAATTGATATAATTATGATTAGGAGGAATGGATTAAGGAAAAATGGAGATTTGATCATCTTTGAGGAAAATGAGAGTTGGGCTTGCCGTGGATTCAGCCCCAAAAGGTGGTACAAAATCTTGCAAGGCCGGCCTCGCCGCAGGCTCGAGCCCAGCAGAAGGCGTCAATTCCAGAATGTAGTGCGCTCAAGCACCCAAGGAGGCTACAAAAACTGAATACTCTTGGCTTGTTGTTCGCTCGAGCCACCTAGGTGGCACCATTTGCAATAGATTTGCGCACGCCGCACTCTCACTAGGCGCTTGAGGGCGGCTCTAGAAAGTCCCCACCGACTTCTTTCTGTTTATAAAAAGGAAAAGAGAGAGAAAAGCAGGGGGCATGAACGTGAATAGCAGGGGAGGAAAGGAGAGGAAAGGGAAGGGAAAAGAGGAAAGAAAAGGATTTTCAGCGGCTTCTAGTCTGATCAGAGTAAGGAACACAATAAATTAGGCAGAGGTAAGTATACCCTAAACATTATTTTTTGTTATTACTGTTTTCAGCTTACTCCAAAACTCTCCTTTTTTAAGATTTGTATATAATATCACATGTTTTTTTTATTTTTTCTCATAATATTATGAATAAGTGTATGATTAAACATGAGTATTTTAATTGGCGAGTTTATTTTCAGTATATATTATTTGTTACACGTCCAAATTGTGTCCATGCACTGTTCACCAAACCCTAGAATGAAAATTGGAAAAATTTATGATGAAAAAAAAGTTATGGCATGAAGATATTGTATTATGAAATATTTAAGTTTAATTGTGACGGAACGGATTTTTTTTTTTTGCATTCCGCCAGCGACTTCCTGGGATTGACACCAAGGTGTCGGTAATCTGGTCCGAGCCGATCATGCCTACCGATCACAGGATGAAAGATGCCATCTAGGACCGGTACACAATATCCATAAAGTATGTAACGGAAGTCAATTTATTAACTTGCTGAAACGTTTACATTCGTACCTAAAAAACTCATTCTTTTTCATGCTGAATCATAAAAGTTCAATTACAAAAATGCATATATTTCGACCGGATCATTACAATAAAACTTTTTCTTTCGGGTAACTCCTAAATATGCGTCCCAATCCTTAGAATCATTCAGACGGAGCTCTAGTCACTCCATCTCATCAGGCACAAGCTCTATAGTGTCATCTGAAATGAAAAAAAACAAAAAATAGTGAGTCGGAGCTCAACAAGGCACGTGCAGATCTTTTGTAAAGCTATAAGGTGGATATAGTTACATATGCAGCATGAATATTATAAAACAACAGTTGACCGGATAATTACATAAACAGCATGAATGTTATAAAATAACAACTGACCGGAAAAATACATAAACAGTATGAATATAATAAAACAACAGCTGACCGGACAAATAATGCAAGGAAGTCAGGAAGGTTGGAGCAGTCAAATTCTGGAAATCGGAACAAAAAACAGAGTTGGTCATATTATAAAAATTTTACTTCTCTTTTATTTTTATGGGTAAAAAAACCTCGCTAGCGAAGCAGGCAATAATCGAGGAGAGATTGTGCACATCTCCTCACAATGACGACAATACCTCCTTGTATATAGCCCCGATGACGACTCTCACTTTCTCCATGTACAAAGCCCCGAGGATGGCTCTCATTTCCTCCCTGTACAAAGCTCCGATGATAGCTCTCATTTTCCTTATCCTCAATTACCACCATAAAGTTCTAAGGCATGCCGGAGAACTTTATCTCCCAGTGCTAAAGTCTGATCTTATTCATCATGTCATATGGCCGGTTTACTTTTTTCTCTAGTTCACATCCTGAACGCGTATAAAATTATCGGTCGCCATAATACAAAGCCAATTTCAAATTCATCTTTCTTATTTTGGTCAAGTTTGAAGACTTTCAATTGACATGTAACCAGTTTCAAATCCATAAATCTCATTCCGGTAATTAATTATAACGTTATAATTCAAAGCCGATTGTCCTTTCCATTCTTATGCAATTCAAGTTCAATCATGGTAAACAGAAAGCAGAAAGCATAAATTAACCATGAAATTATGGTCATATTTTCAATTCGATAGTAAGGCAAGCATGACGTCAGTGATGCAACTTATCAAGCAGTAATTAAAACGGCAAGTTTAATACACTACATGCTGAAACATTTAAATCTTAGGAGAACACTTGCAATTTTTGACTTGAACACTTACATTAAAACATTATTACAAATTAAGCTTGAAAAACGGGGGTACACTTGCCTGACTATTGACCGCCCACTCCGACTAACTTGAATCTTTTCTCCTTCTTTACTCCTTACCCTCCCTCCTCGTCAGGGAATTCCACACCCGTCCTTCAACTTAAGCTCGAACTATAAAGAGGAGGGATTAGGTCGAGTAAGTGGGGTGGGTCACCTACTTGGTACTTCCATTCAGGGGTTAGGTGGGAGTGAGTGGGGTAAATTACCTACTTGAAACTTTCACCTCGAAGGTCAACGGGGTAATCTACTTGCTCTAATTAGATTGGGATCTAGTTGGGATCTAACAACAAAGTTGGTCCTTGTCTTCTGAATTTGGTAGCCAATTCTAGCCGGTCAACAATTTTTTCCAAGTCGGTCAACGTTTCTATTGGTCAACTTTTTCAGTCAACGCTTCTTACTCGGTAAAATTTTACTCAAAGCTGGCCAACGTTTCTTTTATCTTATTCGAGGTCGGTCAACATTTCTAAAAATCAGTCAACATTTTGATCAACCTTCCGATCAAGATCTTGACGTTGGTCAACGTTTTGACACTGGTCAACATTCTGAAGAATGTCAATATCTCAATTTTGGTCAATATTATAACACCGGTCAACATTTTTTATTACAATTATTTTTGGTCTTCCAGTGGTGTAAGGCCACTCTGGTTTAAGTCGAAATCAAAAAAATCAGATTTTTAAGTAGTAATATTTCACTTTGATTTCAGGACCTCACAATTCCCCCTACTTAAAGAAATTTTGTCCCCAAAATTTTAATGAAGTTACATACCTTAATCAAATAAGTGGGGACACTTCCTCCAGATTTCTTCTTCTCGTTCCCAGGTAGCTTCATCAAGGGGGTGATTTCTCCAGAGTACTTTCACCAGAGGAACCGTCTTTGTACGCAGCATTTTCTCCTTCTGGTCGATAATTTGTGGTGGCTCCTTGACATAGGATAAATCCTTACTGATTTCCAAAGGTTCGAATTCAATTATATGTCTTGGATCATAAACATACTTCCAGAGCATGGATACATGAAACACGTCATGTACTTCTGTCAAATTTGGCGGTGGTGCTAATCTGTAAGCTACTTCTCTGATTTTTTCTATAATCTCGAAAGGACCAATGAATCAAGGCTTGAGTTTCCCCTTTACTCCAAACCGTAATGTTCTATTGGACGGTGAGACTTTCATAAAAATAAAATCTCCTATCTCAAAGCTCAATTCTGTCCTCCTTTTATCCTTATAGTTTTTCTGTCTACTTTGAGCGATCCTCAAAATACTATGGTTCCGTTTTATTTTCTCATTCGTTTCCTTTACGATCTCTGGACCACAAATCCTTCTATCTCCAGTTTCTTCCTAGTGAATCGGCGACCTACATTTCCTTCCATATAGAGCCTCAAAAGTCGTCATGTCGATACTAGCCTGATAACTGTTATTATAAGCAAATTCGGCCAGTGCTAGGTAGGTATCCCAAGTCCCTTTGATTTACAATACAGAAGCCCTCAACATATCCTCAAGAATCTGTATGGTTCGCTCAGACTGGCTGTCCATCTGAGGGTGATAAGCAGTACTAAATTTTAATTCAGTCTCCAATTCTTTATGCAAACTTTTCCACAACCGTGAGACAAAACGGGGATCCCTATCAGATACAATGGAGGCAGGAATTCCATATAGCCTCACAATCTCGTTCACATATAGCTGAGCCAGCTTATCACGTGAATAGGTCGTCCTGATTGCCAAGAAGTCGACTGACTTTGTCAGC
The DNA here is from genome assembly GCA_028571085.2 of Nepenthes alata. Lineage (NCBI taxonomy): Eukaryota > Viridiplantae > Streptophyta > Magnoliopsida > Caryophyllales > Nepenthaceae > Nepenthes > Nepenthes alata. Next base: position 6,371 of record JAOVVI020010775.1, read on the forward strand.
CGGTCAACTATAACCCAAACGGTATCGTGATTTCTAGGAGTCATAGGCAGACTCGACACAAAATCCATAGCAATATCTTCCCATTTGCAGCTTGGAATCGGCATTAGCTGTAATAACCCAGAAGGTTTTCTCCTTTCCACCTTAAATTGCTGGCACACGAGGCATTTTTCCACATAGGCCATGATATCCCTCTTCATGTTCCTCCACTAGAAAGGTCTCTTCAAGTCTTGATACATTTTATTTGTTCCGGGGTGGATGGTGTATCTAGACTGGTGGGCTTCCTTTAGAATCTTTTCTTTTAACTCCTTATCATTTGGCACACATAATCGGTCTCTAAACTACAATGCCCCGTCCATTTAGATACTGAATTAAACTCGGGACTCCTTACTCAAGTCACTTGTAATTTCTACAAGGAGCGAATCGTTAACCTGCTTTTCTCTAACTTCACTAATAATCTCAGGTTGGACCTAAAGATAAGACAGGAGCATCCTATTGCCCTTAGCATATCGCCAGATATCATATTATTTCAGATAGTCTAATAACTCCATTTGGTTGATTTGTAATCGAGCCCCAATTCCTGACCGTCAACTTAAAGCATCCGCAACCACATTAGCCTTTCTAGATTTATACTGTATCTCACAGTCGTAATCCTTTAAGAAATCAAGCCACCTCCTTTGCCGAATGTTAAGCTCCTTTTGAGAAAATAGATACTACAGGCTTTTATAATCAGAATACACAAGAAAGTTTTCACCATACAGGTAATGCCTCTAAATTTTTAAGGCAAACTCCACAGCAGCTAACTCAAGATCATGGGCAGGGTAGTTCTTTTCATACACCTTCAGCTGTCTAGACCCGTAAGCTACCACTGTACCATGCTGCATCAATACACATCCCAAATCTGCCTGAGAGGTGTACAATACACCTCATAGCCTCCTGATCGCTCTGGAATCACCAATACTGGAGCAGTAGTCAGGCTATCCTTTAACTCCTGAAAGCTTTGATCACACTCCTCGGTCCATTCGAATTTAACTTCCTTCTTTAGTAATCGAGTCATGGGCATAGCAATCTGTAAAAAGTTTACCACAAATCACCGATTGTAGCCCGCCATGCCCAAAAAGCTTCTAACCTCGGTTACCGAAGTTGGCCTACTCTAATTAGTAATAGCCTATACTTTCTTCGGATCTACAGAAATACCACCATCAGAGATTACATGTCCCAAGAATATCACATTCTCTAGCCAGAATTCACATTTTCCCAACTTAGCATACAACTTTTTCTCATGGAGCACTTGAAGTACTATCCTTAGATGAGTCTCATGCTCCTCATAGTTCTTTAAATAAATTAGAATAACATCAATAAAAACCATTACAAATTTATCCAGTTATTACCTGGACATTCTATTCATCAGATCCATAAAGGCAGCAGGGGCGTTTATAAGTCCAAAGGGCATAACGAGAAACTCATAGTGGTCATATCTCGTCCGAAAGGCAGTTTTGTCCACGTCCACCTGCTTAATCCTCAATTGATGATAACCGGACCTTAAATCAATCTTTGAGAACACTCGATATCCTTACAATTGATCAAATAAGTCATCAATATGCGGTAGAGGATATTTATTTTTTATCGTAATTTTGTTCAATTCACGATAATCAACACAAAGCCATAACGACCCTTCTTTTCTTCATACAAACAACACCGGTGCTCCCCAAGGAGACACACTCGGTCTGATAAAACCCTTATCTAATAGCTCCTGTAATTGTATTCTTAGCTCCTTTAACTCAGTAGGGGCCATTCTATAAGGGGGTTTAGAAACTGGACTGACGCCGAAAATGATAGAGATCTCAAACTCGATTTCTTGATGCGGAGGCAATTCAGCTAACTCGTTAGGAAATACATCCTCAAAATCGCGGACGACAATAATGTCCTTAGCCGGCACCTTATGACTTCCAGTGGTGCAGACGTATGCCAAGTAAGCTTTACATCCGCTTCTCACCAGATATTTGGCATGCAAGGCCGAGATCAACACCCGCATCTCTTTCTTTCTAATGCCTTGGAAGAAGAAAGTTTCCATCCCAGGGATATTAAAATAAACCTTATTCACAAAGCAATCAATGGTGATGTGATTTTTAGCCAGTAAATCCATTTCCAGAATTACGTCCTCACATGTTTAATAACACCAAATCCACAATTAAACACTGCCCATCTACTTCCACTACGCATCCAGGATATACGACATCAGTAATTACAGGGAATCCAGTAGGGGTACACATAGACAATTCATAATCCAATATGCAAGGGATAATGGCAATAAGGCACGCAAATCGCGGAGAAATAAAAAAGTGCGTAGATCCTGAGTCAAGTAAGATAGAGGCAGGAACTCCACAAATAGAAAGAGTACCTTCCACGATATTTGGCGATGCCTCCGGTTCCTGAATAGTCACTGCAAAGGCCTTAACCGAAATAGTAGACTTTCTCCCCTCTAGTCTGCGGCAATCCTTGATCAGGTGGCCCTATTGTCCGCATTTGAAACAGGCTCCCGTCATCCGACAGCACACCTGCCCCGGATGCATCCTCCCACAGGTGGTACAGTGTGCAGTCGACGTCCTTGAACAAGCCATCGACTGAACCGGCACAACACCCTTTCCTTAATCAGTCATCCTTGTCTTATTGGACAACCCAAAAGATCCCCAAACAGATCTGCCACTGACACATGCCCAGCTAGCTACCTTCTTCGCGTAGAATTTCTCTGTCTCCACCACTTGTTCGTAAATAACTACCCTGTCCAGTACATCGGCATACGTCTTAAGCTTTTATGTGGACATTTGTTTCCAAATATTGTCCCGTAGTCCTTGCTGAAACTTTTTCGCCTTTCTTAATTCATCTTATATATAAGAAAGCGAGAATCGGGACAACTCAATAAATTGAGCAACGTACTTAGTCACCGACATACTCCCTAGCCTTAATCTCATGAACTCCATCTCCTTCTGATCCCGGAGATTGGATAGGAATTATTTCTCCAAAAAAGCTTCCTCGAACATATCCCAAGTGTGGGATATGTTCCACCAACTGTGGGCTTCGCCCTCCAACTTATACATGGCGAAGGTGACCTTCTCCTGATCCGAACACCCAATCACTGTAAATATTTTTTTCATCCTCTTTAGCCATATATAAGCTCCTGCCGGATCGGGTTTTTCCAAAAAGCCTGACGCTCGCTCCGTCGAGAACCGAACATACGTGGTTGGAGCCAGGATGGCTGGAGCTGGCTCTGTTGCTGGGACTATAGCCATATGCATGTGCTCAACAGACTCCACTACGTTGGTCATTCTTTCCAATAAATATATATAGACGGCCTCCCGATCATGGGGTGTATTACGACCATTCCTATTCCTCTCCCACTATCCATCCTAAAATCAAAATAGGCACGATATTATAATCCCAAAAAATATTTATCAACTCATTAAAATTGAACCTCGGCTAGGTTTCAAGCTTCCTTGGAACTCTAGTTTTCTAAGTTACCTTGGCCTATTTCTTATGGAAATTCAGTACGAAAATTCAAACCTATGCTTTCGCATTTTCGGTCAATCAATTCCTAAGGCATCTCATCTCTCTGATACGAATTGTGACGGAACTAATTTTTTTTTACATTCCACTAGTGATCTCCCGGGATTAACACCAAGGCGTCGGTCATCTGGTCCGGGCCGGTCATGCCTACTAATCACAGGATCACAGATACAATCTAGGACCCATACACGATATCCGTAGAGTATGTAACGGAAGCCAATCCATTAACCTGCTGAAGCGTTTACATTCATACCTATAAAACACATTATTTTTGCATACATAATCATAAAAGTTAAATTACAAAAATGCATATATTTTGACCGGATCATTACAATAAAATTGTTTCTTCTGGGTAACTCCAAAACATGCGTCCCAATCCTTAGAATCATTCAGATGGAGCTCTAGTCACTCCATCTCATCAGTCACGAGCTCTATAGTGTCATCCGAAGGGAAAAAATAGAAAATAGTGAGCCGAAGCTCAACAAGGCACATGCAGATCTTTTGGAAAGCTGTAAGGAGGATATAGTCACGTATGCAGCATGAATATTATAAAATAGCAGTTGACCGGACAAATACATAAACAATATGAATATTATAAAATAACAGTTGACCAGACAAAAAATACAAGGAAGTCAGGAAGGCCGAAGCAGTTAAATTCTGGAAATCGGAACAGAAAACAGAGTCGGTCATATTATAAAAATTTCACTTCTCTTTTATTTTTATCGATAAAAAAATCATCGCTAGCGGAGGAGGCAATAATCGACGATAGATTGTGCACATCTCCTCATAATCACGGCAATACCTCCTTGTACAGAGTCCCAAGGATGACTCTCATTTTGTCCTTGTACAAAGCCCCGAGGACGGCTCTCACTTTCGTTATCCTCGATTAACCCATAATGTTCTAACGCATGCCGGAGAACTTTATCTCCCAGTGCTAAAGTCCAATCTTATTCATCTTGTCACAAGGGCAGTTTACTTTTTTCTCTAGTCCACATCCCGGACAGGCATAAAATTTTCCGTCGTCATAATACAAAGCCGATTTCAAATTCATCTTTCTTATTTTGGCCAAGTATAATGACTTTCAATTGACATGAAACCGATTTCAAATCCACAAATCTCATTTCGGTCAATAATTATAACGTTATGATTCAAAGCCAGTTTACCTTTCCATTCTTATGCAATTCAAGTTCAATCATGGTAAATAGAAAGCAGAAAGCATGAATTAACCATGAAATTAAGGTCATATTTTCAATTTGATCGTAAGGCAAGTCTGACGTAAGAGATGCAACCTATCAAGCAGTAATTAAAACGGCAAGTTTAACAAACTACATGCTGAAGCATTTAAATCTTTGGAGAACACATGAAGTTTTTGACTTGAAACCGAAGTAAAATTTGAGTTAAAAGAGAAAGGTACACTTGCATTAAAATATTATTACAAATTAAGCTTGAAAATGGGGGTACACTTGTCTGACTGTTGACCACCCACTCTGACTGACTTGAAACTTTTCTCCTTCTTTACTCCTTACCCTCCCTCCTCGTCAGGAAATTCGACACCCGTCCCTCAACTGGAGCTCAGTATATAAAGAGGAGGGATTAGGTGGAGTAAGTGGGGTAGGTCACTTACTTGGTACTTCCCTTCAGGGGTTAGGTGGGAGTGAGTGGGGTAAGTTACCTACTTGGTACTTTCACCTGGAAGGTCAACGGCGTAGTCTACTTGCTCTGATCAGATTGGGATCCAGTTGGGATCTAACAATAAAGTTGGTCCTTGACTTCTGAATTCGGTAGCCAATTCTAGTCGGTCAATAATTTTTTCCAACTCAGTCAACCTTTTTATTGGTCAACTTTTTCGGTCAACGCTTCTTACTCGGTCAACTTTTATTTAAAGTCGGCCAATATTTTTTTCTCTTATTCATAGTCGGTCAACTTTTTTAAAAACCGGTCAACCTTTTTGTCAACCTTCCGGTCAATATCTTGGCGCCGGTCAACTTTTTGACACCGCTCAACATTTTGACGATGGTCAATATCTCGACGTTGGTCAATATTTTATCGCCGGTCAATATTATTAAACCGGCCAATATTTTTTATTAGGATTATTTTCGATTTTCCAGTGGTGTAAGGCCACTCTAGTTTAAGTCGTAATCAAAACACTCCGGTTTTTAAGTAGTAATATTTTACTTTGATTTCGGGACCTCACATTAATAGATATTGGTATTTAAAATATTGTTAGAAGTTATACTGTTAAAAATTATCGGGAACCCCAAGATTTATCTGAAGAATTTAATAATGCAAAGAAATGAAATATCCGAAGAATAAGAATTAAGATGATGCAAGGATTATGAATAATGAGTTATGATATGTAAAGGTTGTATTATGAAGTAAGAACACATATTGAAGGATTTTATCTGCAATCTGATTGAAAGTTATTCTTAAAGATTATCTAAAAGATATAATTATGTAAAATCAAGTAAATCAGATAAAGTAGTCACTGAAGAATGAAAATTCAAGGCTAAGGAAACAAGATGATCTGAAAGAATTAGTTCAAGTGACCACTGATGATTGAGAATTAAGGTTAAGAATCATAAACCAAGAATCAAGATCCACCAAATTAAGTGAAAATAGTAAGAAATGACTTAAGGATCGTTCAGCAGGTAACATTCTTTGGCCTGCCCCGAATATTACGGTGGAGACTCAATGATACTCTGGCCACGTATCCTGGCCACCTAGTGAAGCTGATGATATTCTTGGCAAACCTTAGAAAGTTACAGTAATAATCGAGAATAACTCCACCCATGAAGTGATACGTGGTCCGCCTTCCTCGGGGCCTTAGTATGGAGGACATGAATCAAGAATCATAAGTCTATGTATCAATGAGACAGAAAGGACCAAGAATTATGAGTTTAAGATCATCTTGGTGTTGAGGTCGCTCCCGAGTGGCATTGTGTCCGCGGACTCCGTTTGTGAGAAATGGACGAGGACTCTTCAAAGCATCATGTCCGAGCG
>JAOVVI020010776.1:0-12930 GCA_028571085.2 Nepenthes alata
ATTAGTGTCGGGATAGGAATTTACCCCATGTTTGGTTGGAGGATTAATAGTTATTCCTCTGTTTAGTTACAAATTTAACTGGAATAAATATTCCCGAGAAGTATTTATTCCCACATTTGTGGGAATAGCTATTCCCACTATTATTATTATTATTATTATTATTATTATTATTATTATTATTATTATTACATTTTGTAATTATTATAATTATTATGTGTTATTATTATTATATGTAATTATTATTATTATTATTTATAATAATAATAATTATTATTATTATATTTTACTACTATTATTATATTTTGTAATTATTATTATTATTATGTTTTGTAATTATTATTATTATGTTTATTATTATTATTATTATTACTATTATCATTATTATTATTATCACTATTTCCACCTTATTTCTCATATTATTCTACAAACCAAACAAAAGAATATTAATTCCTACATTATTCTATTCTGACAACTAAATATGAGAATAACAATTCCAACTATATTCTCATCCTATTGTATTCATTGGAATAACTATTCTATTCCCACCTTATTCCATTCTAGTAACCAAACGTACCGTTAGTGAATATACACTTGAACAAAGCCAAGTCAATGGTATATCCAAGACCCACCAAAAGGATTGGAAACTTGGGACACCTTGAGGAAATCAAAGAAAACTTGGTACAGCTGTTTGTTTTGCAAGCCATTGACTCTGTATGTCTTTCATCCATTAAAGAAATCTGTGCCATCACCTCTACCTGCTTTAATTATGCAATTCGGGGTATGGATTTTTATACCAGTAATGAGGTTCTCTCACCTTTGTCCTTGATCTTGAGAGATGATGATTTCCATTGTATAATAGAGAATGAACAGCCCACTTGATGTTGAGGAGTAGGGAGAAGGTATACTGTTTGTAGAGGAAGAAACATGGATGAAAATATTGGTATTGTTCACGGGTGTATTTGTGTTGAATATATTAAACAATATGTACTAGTATCGTATATGTCGGAAATAAAAAATATCTAAATTGTAAGCTGACAGTGCTGTATCGACCTATATATAACAATATATTACTGATACGGTAATATATCGTAATATTGTTACAGTATTGAAAAATATCGGTATCAGGGTCATATCAGCTGATATTTGCAATATTGTCCGATATTTACATCTGTGGGAAGAAATCATTGGACTCTATTGATCTGTTTTAAATCAAAAATTGAAATTCATCAATATTTATTTATATGATAAATAATATATTTACTGCATGCAAACGGAGCAAACCAAAAGGAAAAAGGAAAATTTTTCTTTCTGTCTGTCTTTGCAATAGCAGTACCAGCATATATGGTTATATAAGGCGATGGACTTTGAGGGTAGTCAGCTAGGATAGTAGGCAGGGGAAAATGGCAGCTTCTTGGCAGGGCAACATTTCAGGGTCCTTGGAAGTTGATGAGAGATCCAATTTCACTTGGGCAACTGTTCATTTTGCAAGCCACTAATGGCTGAATGCCTTCAACCCTTCCTGATTATATCTCAATATGAGGCCCCATCACCTTTTCCCTTTTTCTAGGGAGCATGATTGAAAATCTAGGGCAATATCCGCTATATGGCCCGATGCTGATGTTTCCCAATATGCGGCAAAATTATGATATGTTGCTATATTGATGATATTTATTTGTCAGTTTATGATGCTTTGTTTTCTTTTTATATTTTCGAAACCAATATATATTGTCGATAAATCTAATACTGATATGGCCGCAACCAATAGTAATATTGATATTTTCATCCATGGATTGGAGGATTTTAATATGAGCATGACTCTTGATACTGCTAGTTTACTATACATTTTCTGAAGACAATGTGGCACCTATTAGGCGGGTGGAACACCTTAGTGTGCCAAATTTTATATCTTCTCTTCCCTGAATGTAATGGACGAGATTGACAACAAGATTGCATACAACAATAAATATTGTTTCTGCTGACGGTAATTTACACTGATCCATGCACAGCTACCCATATAAAGATGGAGAAGATGTCACTCTCCTTCATAGAAGGTCTCCAGGAAGTCAGGTCAAGTCAATGTAAAGAAAATGCAGAAGATGCTCAAGAATGTAGTTGAGGTAAATATAGAAGTACTAGAGCTTACATGAACTGTTAAAGGAACTTACTGGAGGTTACGATTTCAGACCATAGGAATAACCTTTCTGCAATGCATGACTAAGGTTGTGTGCATCTGATTTTTCCAATGCCCTGAATGCGGTAAGTTTCTTGTAATGAGCTCTCTTTATTTGTATGCAAGAAGTAAATGTTACAGAAATAAGAACATTAATACAAATGAGTAGAGTTGCCCTAAAAGATAGTATAATGAAGTATTATACTATAAACATTTAGAAATCGCACCTACGAAGGTCACCTGGAGAGAAGATTGTCTATATTAATTGGATACTTAAAACAAATGTCAAATGAAGCACCTATAAGGAAACAAGAGTTAATTGTGATTAAAGCAAAAAACAAAAGAAGTATATCAAAGAAAAACTTAGTTTGAGGTGGCAAAAGATGATTCAAAATTATTTTTTCTCTTGTTTGATATTGTTCAAAATCAAGTGGGATGGTGAAAACGGATTCATACAGCCGATCTCACTTAGTGGAACTAAAGGTTTTGTTGTTGTTATATACATTGTCTATCATTGTAATTTAAAAAATTTATGAGGTTGTTGATTTGACAAAGTTGTATGTGTCATGAGATTATCAGTGTTTTGTGGAAGTTTAGATTTTATTTAGACACGGGTGATGCTCTTTCATGATCATCTAAGTGTTTCTTGCCTATGCTTTGTTGTCATTCATGCCCTTGCTTAGAGTCGAATGCATTTGCACATTACATGCTATTTTTGCAATATGATACTTGGATGATTGGATTGGTGGAGCTAATTATCTCATCTGCCTATACAATTTGGAATGACATTTCTAAAGGCAGAGCCTTATATTCATCTGAAGTTGTAGGCTCGTTCCTAATCCTGAAGTCAAATTTATTAATTCCTTAATCCCTAATTAACTTAAATCAAAATTTTATCCTTAATATTCAAAAATTCAATTGTTAATTCCACTAACTTGAAAACATAGGACCTAAATGCCACACCTGAAAGTAGTTCCAAACATCGACAATTATTTGATCTCGAATCATATGTAAGAAAAAAGTATCTTAACTAATATTAGAATTTCAAAACCGTAAACTTAATCAAAAATACTATTTAAACTATTATAATTTCATCCTCATCGTTATCGGCTTGACACAACATAAATCAAAATATATAAAAATCCAAAAACAAATTAAGTACAAATCTGAATACAAATTACGACTAAACAAAATCTTCAAGCCTCCTCCGTCTAATCTTGTAAGTAATCTGAGCCTGCTAATTTAGAAGGTTAGCAAATCAATGTAAGAATGAGCTAATTACTCGGTAAGATATATATAATTTCATATGTGGATATATATTAACAAAACATAATGAAATTATGCCATGGTCGAAAGTTTGAAATATTGATAACATTATTTTCTAATAATCCATGCACTAGCCATATACTAATGATCAAATAATGTCTAGATTTGTACAATATCATAAATCATGCAAAAAATATGTAGATATATAAAACATGTGCAAATTGTGCTAACATACGAAAGGACCAAGTATTAGTGATGATTTCACCAATAAATGGCGAATATCGAAACTTGGATTATGATTATTTTCACATAACTAAAGGCTATACTTTACTATTCAAGACCTATAGGTGAGCCATCTACATATAACTCTGTAGATGAGGCTGAATGCTATTTTTTTGACCCGCGGATGATAGTTCGACCTTTGATTTGCTAATAATACATTAGAATATGCCTGAATATATTTCATAAATTATCTACAATAGTCCATATTTAGTTAGATTGACAACTCTATCCAAATACAAAAATTTCTTAATTTTTCACATACTAGAGAAAAATATTTTCTTCATCAAAATTTATGTAAAGTTTTCCTTCATATTTCTTCAAATGTATGTAACGTAGTAAAATTATGGACATGCAGAGGTAGTAAAGTAGAAATTGAATACATGTAGAAGCTCAAATGTATTTTTTGTAAAAGTTGTAGAAACTGTTTTGTAAACAATTCAGGAATTTAGCATAGTTTAAATGATTCTCTTAATTATAAACGAGTAGGAATAATTATTTAAGAACTTAAGATATGTAGAAGCATATACATAAAACTTGAACACATGCAAGAACATTAAATAGAATTTAGGGCATGTGAGAACAATATTGTAGAAATTTAGAATTTAAATAGGATTTGTATTGATTTTATGACATGTATTTTATAAAATTTCATAAAATGAGAGTGGATTCACATGCATGCAAAGTATAATCACTTTAAGTATGAAAAACACATGTATCAGTATTTAAAGTAAGAAATGCTTAAAAAAATTAGAAATGAATAGTAGCAAAGGAATAATGAGTTTGAATATACTTATCTTCACTTAATTTTATCCAAAAATCTATTGATTTTGCTTTAATTTATCATTTTCATTCTTTCTCTCTTCTTTTCTCTCTTTTCTCAAAAATCAGCTCAAAATGATGCAAAATTGGTCAAGAGGCCTATTTATAGAATATTAGTGCATAAGCTCCTATTAGGTGTTGAGGCACAAATCATACCGTGCATGAGTAGTATCCTTCAAGCACACATTAGGTGCCTACATTCTGTCTAAAATAGGTACGTGCGACATTCAAGTGCACCTCAGGCGCGAACATTTTGCCTAAAATACGCTCATGCATGGGTTAGACTCAGATCATGTACTATTTGACCTAACTTATTCCAATTGAAAATTTAATTTTTGACCCAAAATATTAATTAACCTTGAAAATATATTGATTTAATTAAATTAATCATCATTAAAAGAATCTTTTGGGGATCCATATCTTACACTAAATGAAATATTTATGAGAAAATGCAAGTTGTGTTAGGAATAAATAAGGGAAGAGATAGACTTAGAAAAATTTGAAGTAAAATATTAAAAATAATTTTAAAATGTTTCTACTTTCAGATGCTAAAATAATATCAAATATTTTACAATAAAAAAAGTTTTGGAATGGTCAAGCGAATTCATGTAGTCAATCCCTTTTAGTGGGATAAGAGGCTTTGTTGTTCATTGTATTTGTAAAAAAAATTATTTATACTTTCATTTTAAGTTATAAATTTTATGTTAAATTTAGTTTTCTATTTTTGTGATGGAAAGATGCATTTTTTCTAATGCTGCCTTCTGAAAATATTATTTAACATTTGTTGAATTAGATAAATGTAAATTCAGATTAATAAAAAAATAATAAAAAGCTGTAAATGGGTTGTATAGTAGCTGAATATGTGGCAAAGCTCATTACGTTAATATCAGTTCTGAGATGTTTTATGAGGCTGTGATGATTTTGTCTTATGCTTGAAGCTTACTAGTCAGGCATACTGGCCAAGGGACAAGGCAGTGCCATGGCAGGGTGATATAAGACGGCTTATTTTTGCAAGCCATAGTTGCTGCATGTCCTTTGTCCCCACTGCCTGACTGTAGCACCATCTGAGCCTCCTTCCCTTACTTCCTCCAGCAACCAAACCATCAGAGCTGGTGGTCAGGGATTTCATAGTTTACCTTCTCAAATATGAGGTCTGGATGCGACATATGCCAGGGCCGATGATTTGAGATAATCAACACTTGATTGGAAAGAAAGAAACATAAATCTCCCAGAGAAATTATATAATATATTTACTATTTATCTGCTCAACTTCTAATCCTAGATGTTGGGTGGATATCATGGATGAAAATATCAGTATCGGTATTGGTTGTGGCCATATCATTATCAAACATATCGAACAATATGTATCGATAGTGGATAGATATACCAGAAAGGAAAAAAATTATGAAAATTATAAACTAACAGGATCACATATATCGTGATATATTGCCGATAAAGGACACATATCGGGACATTGTCGTGATATTTGCAGCAATGGTGGATATAGGAGCCTTTCCGCTGAAAAAATCATGACAATTCTCCCATTTGGTATTTGTTAGATCTTTGTGATTCAGCAATTTTCAGGATGAGGCTCCTCCATAGAGAGGTAGGGTGTCTCTTAAGGGTTGTTGCCCCTCTCTTCAAGGGTTCATTGTTGCTGTCTGTGATCCTTCTCCTGTTAGCTCCAGCCGGTGATTTCGTCCCTAGTATAAACAGCCCTTTCCGGCATCGGATTTGTATACGCCAAATGAAGAAGAAAATTCTGCAACAATCAAAATGTCGAGGCTGTGATGATTTGCGATGTGATTCACGAGCTGGGCTTGCAGGCAGAGGGTGATTGCAGGGTTGTGGCAGGCAAAATCAGATGGCACTTGAGAATTTATTGGACGAGAGATCCAATTTTACAAGTTTGCAACTGTTTGTTTTGCATGCCACTGACAAACTGTATGCCTTTTGCCCTGCCTGAATGTTCCAGCTGATCTGAGCCTCCATGCTCTGCTATATCTAATTTAACAAAAAAAAGAGTTCCAGATTGAAAAGAGAAGAAAATTAAATCAAGTTGAAAAGTTAAGAAATGTTCTTTTTTAAATAGGTTTTATCTACTTGAATGTTGGATAGACTGATTTGATGGAAATCCTTATATTTTTGGTGGGTGGAGGTGGGGATAAGGTGAGGGAAATGCTAATTGCTAGTGATTCAAAAAGATTAGTAATAGTAGAAGAGAAATAAGCATACAGTAGAACTCCAGATTTACATGAAGAAACCACGACCGGAAAAGAAATGGCAAGCAAAAGCAGAGAGATTTTACTTATATTCAAAAGCAGAGAGAGAGAGAGAATTGATGTGCCCAAAATAACATGGTGGATCTTCAAAATAGATCAATCATATAAAACAAATTCGGGTTGCAAATAATACTTATATTAGTCTTATTGGGTAAATAATTTGTATCATAGACTGGGGTTAAGAATTTAGGGAACATAACACTCAAATGAAGTGAAGTCCAAAGTAATAACTGAAACCCAACAAAGGATTGGAAACTTGGGACACCCCATGGAAAATCAAAGAAAACTTGGAAACCGATTTATGTTTTAGTTGAATCTTGATCTATGTAATCTGTGGGATTGAGAATACGGTGTCTTGTTTGATTCCGAGCTTGTTTTATCCTTCCTTTTACTTCCAATATGTGGATTTTATTATGATAATTTGAACGGCTAGGATTAAGAGATGAGCCTGACTGAAATATGAGAGGGCTGGAACAGCTGTCGAGAATGAGAACATCGCCACCTCTTCTTTCTGTTATGTGCTGTTCAGGTACTCAATGTAATTCTTCTCATCTTTGACTCTCTCTCTCATCTCCCTTCAATTCTTCCATTTCTCAGCCCCTTTCTTCATTCCCAAACCTTGATTTCATCTCTTTACTTTTTTATATGATTTCTTTGTAATTGTAGCCACTTTGTCGGACTCCGAGGCTGCCGGAGGAGCCATGAGATCAGCAAGAGCCAATGTTAATAGTTTTTAATATTGCGATAAAATTGTAATATATTATTTTTTTTGTGTCATATCAGTTAATATTTTCTAGTTTTTTTCATTCAATATGTTCGATATAGATACCTATTGTATGATATATTTTTAAATTGATGTAGCTGTTACCGATACTAAGTTTTCATTCATGGGATGATGCGGAGAGAATGTCATTATGATATTTGTTGGGATGGGTTTTTTCGTGAGTCTTATGAGCCATTATATATTTTGTATATTTTAATTCATGATGTGGCCACTAGGATTTGTTGAGATGTTTCAAATTTTAGGATTTTTTCAAAATATTTCATATGTTAATTTATATTAGTGAGATATATTTTTTTTTGAAAGGTGGTTAGGATTTTATCCGTCTTCAAATTCTATTGTGAAGTCCACTTAAGATGTTTTCAGGAACTTCTGAATAGGTATTCTATATTTGATTAAAATTTTTTTGGTTGGAAATTTCTTTCTAGTTGCTCAGTAATAATTGCAAGAATGTCTAGAAGATATATGAGGTTTTGCTTTTCAGGTGTTTCGGTGCTTTTTATTTTAGTTTGTTTTAGAATTAGACATTAATTTTGTGGTGTAAAAGGTAAATGTAATTTAATTAAAATTTTCTTTTTCCCCCCTTTTTTTGTATTTTTGTCTCTTGTTCATTGTGTGTTCAGGTCGGCTGTCTTTCAATCTGAGAGTGAAATTATGGGATGCCTATTTCTTTTTCTTGCCGTTGTTCTTTTTTCTGCTTATATATTTTTGATGAATTTCATCTGTTGCTTGATACTGTTTCTGGGTTGGCTGTCTGTTGATCTGAGAATGAAGTTAAAAAATGCCCATGTCATTTTATATTTCTGGGTTGGCTGTACGTTGATTGAGAGTGAAATTAAAGAATGCCCATTTGCATTTTTTACCCAATCTTCTATACTTGCTGAAATTTCCAATGAATTGTTCAATACTGTTCCTGGGTTTGTTGTATGTTGATCTGAAAGAGAAACCAAGGCACGCCGATTCATCATTCATTTTCTTCTTGTCTTGTGGATTTTGTGGTTATCTTTTGTGCATTTTACTACAAGAAAAACAGCTTAAAGAAAGGGGAAATTTTGTTTATCGAATGTTGTATTGAATTAAAGGTAAGGAAACAAAAGAAACGAAAAAATAGAAAATTCTCCTCTTTTCTGATTCTGATATGAAAAAACGAAAGAAAATTATGAGACAGTAGTAGTGTACAAGAAACTGGAAGAAATCTCTCAAGATATTGAATTCCTTTTCTCCATCTCACAAACATAGATGTATCAATAGCCTACCAAAGTTAAATTTGTGTTGCTTCACATTGGATTCTAAAAGGTTGTCGAGACAAGATCTAGATATAGGTTCTCAATAGCGGCATAGCATTCACTGATTCATCTGATTAACGTTCTGCTCTGAACTTGTTTTCCATTGCTGGGATGCAGAACTTTGCTTTAGAATATAAATCTTGGTTATGGGAGCGGTTATGTACTGGCAATCTGATCAGAGGTTGTCTTTCTGTCTATTGGTTTAGTGTATTTGTGGAACAGGGTGAATGCACGGCACATTTTATCCGGCTGATGATTTGTGTTTCATGGTCACAATAAGTCTCTGCATAGCATTTATCTGTAGTAGTGTTATACTACTTGAGGTATGTGCATGTGTATGAGGCGCATCTTTTGGTGGTTTTATTTTGTTTTTCAACTAATTTAACTTTCAACTACCATTTTAAATTAATCGTGCATGTATTTTTTATACCATGCTTGTCTATAAATAGATATATGGGCCAGTTTTGGCTTAGTGTGAATCACAATCAAACCATATTTCTAGGTAATTATTTATTTATGAAAATAATTTTTTTAATGTCAGCAATCTTGTTTTTTTGAGAGTTTTAAGTTCCATTTTGTTAATGTAAAATATAGTCAAACAATATTTTGTTTTTATTTTCAATGCAATTAACAAGAATATATTTGCATCTGTAATATGCAAATATTATTTTAAAGAAAGTGATGTTATAACACTGATGCGTCTCCAGATCCGGATTATCAAACGAATTAAATAGCCGCCTTATTCTGGTGTCCGATTGAAAATTGGTCTAACCTTCGCACTCTGAATCTAGATCTTTCACACCACAATAAACGAACAAGAAGTAAGTGGTATACAAGACTCGCTCTTTAGTATGTTCTTAGAAGTAAGTGGAATACAAGAGTCGCGCTCCCATATATCCTCCAATGCTCAAGTCAGAATTTTTTCCAATTGGTTGAGAAAGATATGAGGGAAAAATCCGTAGATGTGAATGGATGCGGATTATGTGTTTGATAGAGAATTGGGCTCTGTTGGGCGCGCTCGAAGGAGTGAGCGGCTTTTTAGGTATTACACTCGTAAGGGAGAGTGGCTTTGTGAGAGAATTGCACTAGGTGTATTTATAGTGTGGTGCTGATTTGGCAGTCTCTTGGGCGTTACACCTTTGCAATTATGAGGAACTTTACTCTTGTAACCACTGCCTGCGTTTAATGTATCAGTAATTATGAGGGGCGCTATTCTTGTAACCGCTGCTTGCATTTATCAATTCGGCTGTCATAGTTTTCGACCATTCAATAGTCCATTAATTATCCATTAATATCTATTTATTGTTAGAGGGTTGGGTTACATCTCTTGGGCTAATTGCTGCGTCTTTTGCTTTTTAGGCTAAGAGGGTTTTCTGATGGGCCTTCTCCACTTGGGCTCTTCTTCCTTAAGCGTACTGGGTTTTGGGCTGGCTTATGAATTGCGGTATCCATCAAACACAATTTAAAAAAATTCCTTAAGATGCTCTTCTAGTCCAGTCGTGATTTTCTGAACCCCTTGTTTTTCTAACATAATGTGCCTGTCTTTTAGGGTGTTGAAGTCCAAGCGTGGCAAATAATTTTGTTTTCTCACATTCTAATGTTTTTGTCTTTTCTTTCTTGCAGGGTTGGCCAATCTTTCCATGACAGGTCAGAGTTCATCTTCCAAGCCCACAAAATGTTCAATATTTTTGGAAAAGATTTACTTATTTCAACGCATATTCACATTCTCATAATGTGCTGTGACTTTAGCTGAAGTGTTGGGACTCTGGTTTAGTTGTTTTATGTGATTTGAATTTCTGTAGATAGGAATGTTGACAATTTAAAATGGCGTGAAGCAAAATTAAGTATTGTCAAAATTAGACTATGAAGATGCATCATGCATGAGAAAAGTGGCTGAAATCAAAACCTGGGGGACAGATATAACTCTGATACAGCAATAGATTGCAATTTTATGGTGGTATCGGAAATTATCGGTAGTGGACGGACCTGATACAATATATACTGGCGATATATATTGTCATGCTTTGAATACTTAAACAACTAATGATCAGAGAGAGGCATTCTTATGGTGGATTTTGAGTCCCACTCTTCTTATTTTCTTTCTAATTTTTTGCTCGTGCTCGTCATTCTTGCTTCTTTTTGAATCACGCGATAAAATCGCCTATGTAGATTGCAGGAGCAATGATCCTGATCTCAGAAAGAGAATGGATAAATAGGATGTTGACCTATTGACTGAGGAGTTGAAACTGCAAGAGGTGGGTGCTGCAGAGCTTGCTTACCATTTTTGTCCGAAGCAAGAAGGGTTGCTTCTCAGTACCAAGGGGAGGCTGAAATGCAGCTTCACCATTGAAACTCAAGAAGCAGCTCGGGAGCTTGGAGAGCATAGCTCATGAAGGAGAACAAACCCACTGCTTTCTGGGAACGGTGGGCTTTCAAATTCGGTTGGCATGAACATGAAGACTAGCCAACAAATCGGCTCACCAAAATCTCATTTTTCGGTTGTGTTAACAAATTGCCTCACAGAAATCCTGTTTTTCGGTTGTCTTTTTTCGGTCTCGATGAGCTCAACTCAATCAGTGTTTTATGGATCTTTTTCTTCTTTTTGTCCTCCAAACAGGAGAGGAGCTCACAGGACTCTCACTGATGACTACTAAAGAATGAGCCAGCGGCTCGGTGGCTTAGTTTTGGGTTATTGGGGCATCATGTAAGTTTTTGGTTGTGTTGGTCCCTTATAGGTTGTATCATCTATATATTAGATAGATGACTTCAATGATTAAGTGTAAATTTCACATTGAATAATAATTTTGAGCAACACATGTATAGTTTTCGTCCATTATTGCTATCCTTGTCATATTTTTAGATCTAATCCACTTAACAGGAAAGTATGTTTACAATGATAAAGTTGTTATTTTATAATTTAATGGTCATGGGTTTAAATTATAAAAATAACATCATGTATAATAAAAGATAAGATTATATATAATCATCTAGTGTTGTCTAATCTTTCGTTGCTCTTTGCTTATTGGAAAAGTTATGGTGTACCGAGTTGCCTTTTTATTTATATGCAAGAAAATTTGGAAGTTGTTTATACATCACAAATGAAGTCCTTGAAGCCAAGAAAGTAAGTTATTGATATTATACGTTGCGTTTGGTTTGCTCTGAACTCTCACATCAGAGAAGACAGGAGATTATCTGATACGTACACAAGTCCAAGAGGAGAATTCATCCCAAAATGACGTCTTATGAGGGGAAGGGTTCTCCAAACTTATAAGTTGGAGGTTTTACCTTCAACTTTTTAATATGTGACACGTATCATTCATCTCCCTTCAACGGCCGCAGACCTTGGTGATTGCACGTAGCGGCTTTCACTCTGTGACGTTTTACTCCACTCTAGCGCACCAGCAGCAAATAAGCTCCTCTACAGGCAGCCCTCTCCGGTAATCCTTTTTTATCAGAACCCTTTGCAGGTAACCCTCTCCGAGTTGGGGCCGGTCTCAATAAAAGCACCAGTTGATATGTGCACGTTGGTGGTTGCAGTTCAACCGAGAGTAGAAGACAAACGGCGAAGAAATGAGAGGAGAGAAATCTGGAGAGGCAGGCGGCAGAGAAGATTAGAGGGAAAGAAGGGAAAAGAGAAAGGGAAGTGGGAAAATCGAGAGAGTTGGAGAGGGAAGAGAGAGCGGGAGAAAAGACACGAAGGATAATAAGAGTAATGACTTGTTTTCTTCTGCTGCCCAGCAGAGATGGTCTAAATACAAAATAGAGGGCAGGTGTTGTATTGCACGTGGTCTAATATTCTAACAAACTAAAGAGCAAAGTGAATAACCTACAGGCACGTATCATTTCCTTCTTCATCAAGGAAAACTTGTCCTCAAGGTTGAAGAGGGAAATTAAGTGAAGAGTTGCCGCTGCGTTGGAAAATGGTAAGTTCCTAGCTGAGTTGTCCTGTGTCCTCCATAGGTAGGTGGAGCCTAATAGCTTTGATGGATTGGAGGGGCTTCTTGAAAGTGAGAAGTGGGCTGACGGTCATGGGTTGGAGCCTGT
>JAOVVI020010778.1:0-12929 GCA_028571085.2 Nepenthes alata
TTACTTTAATTACTCGTAATTATAATATTTAAAAACTGGTACATTACAATATCATACCTAAATAACACTAATACATACAATATAATCGAACATACAATAAATCTCCAATATAAATCAAAAAACAACCAAATACAAAACCGAATTGTGACGGAACAACTCTCAAATCCAACATTAACTTAATTATGGTAATAATTAATCTGCTAGACAAATCTAATAAATGCATGCCAACATAGGATCCACAATACAATGCCACGACATCATGGCTCCGACAACGAACCAAAACATATTACCTTGTCGGACCTAAATCGAGAAGATGCCTGTAAAACCTTCAGACTTGCGGAAGCATTTTCATAATACAGATATACTAGATTTTAACCAAAACATACGTCAGCCTTCCTAATTACATAATAATGCATACATCCAAACCCTACTCCTGATCCAGGAACAACTAATATATCAAAATACAAAAGATAATGTCAAAACACATCCGAGGACATCTATAAGATATAAACTAAGCACTGATCTTTACTCCTATGCATCGGGTTTAAACTTGTGCGGATTATCTGAAGGGTTAACAAAAAATAGTAAAAAAGTGAGCCAAAATACTCAACAAGATAAAAGTATATCATACAACATGCATATTTTATATTAAAAACAAAACAGTTCATATCAAATGGGATAGGAATAAATGGTTAATCATAAAAACATAATCAGAAAATACTTTCATAATACGTTCTAAATTCTGGTCTTGTTCTTTCATTATCTTTCTTATCAAATTGTACTGAAAACTTACTTTTCTTTAAGGATCAGGGCCAGTAAGCCTTACTAGTTAAATGAGCGGTCAATCAAAATTTAGATTGTGTTCACTTCTATATAATCAAAAACCTTTTTTCTATAATTCTCGACCCAAAGGTGGGACGTTGACATTTATCAAAAGATTAATTTAAATGAAGGATTAAACGTACTCTTGGTAATATTATGCCAATTCATTATTATTTAGATAATAGATAGGCAATCTACATATTACTTCCTATAGAAGGTGTCAAATATTATTTTTTTGTCACCCATAAGGGTAAATGCAATCATTTAATCTGTTTGATGTATATTAGGACGTTACAATATATTATTCTATTTAATTTTTACAATGGCTCTCAAAATATCAAATCGGGGGATTCAATAAGAAGAAATTTAAAATTATATCTCTGTAGGAAAAGTATAAAACTTTTGCACGATAAAAAGTATAAAATATAAACTTTTAACCTTATAAAAAGATACAAA
This sequence comes from Nepenthes alata, assembly GCA_028571085.2. NCBI lineage: Eukaryota > Viridiplantae > Streptophyta > Magnoliopsida > Caryophyllales > Nepenthaceae > Nepenthes > Nepenthes alata. The sequence continues at coordinate 1,279 of JAOVVI020010778.1, forward strand.
TATCAAATTAAATAATAAAATAGAATTTGGTCCGAAACACATGTATAGACTATTATATGTAATGCCCAAATATAAAATTTTATGACTTTTATTTTATAAATATTCATGTATATAAATATAATATTTCAAGTATTTATTTATTTTGTAAAATATTGACCAAATTTTTAAATATTTGGTAAAACCTAAATAAAATCTCAAAACTTTTGACACAAATCACATATATGCAATAATATTTAAAATAAAGAGACTAAATGGCCACATGCATGTATCTCAAAATAAAAAAAACATTAGATAAATTTTAAAAATTTATAAATAGTCCAAAGAACGGGTATAACATTTATATTCTGATTTGACTTGTAATGCTTGATTTTTATTTAATTTAGTTTGATAATATCAATTTATTTTGGGTTAATTGGATGTATTAAAAAGTATTTATGAAGTGTAAATTTGAAGGATATCAGAGCATAGAGCAACTTGGTGCTTGAAATGCATTCGATACACACTTGATCACGTTTTCCAATATTAGTGTGTTTGAGGAGTGCCTGAGGCCCGTCCAAAGCACAAAACATAGTATGTCCATGATCAAGAGACTTTGAGGCGACACTTGTGCACGACCTAGGGTTTGGTTATAGTGTTTAACATGCGCCCAACTGACACTCAAGAGTTGATTTTCTATTTAAGGCACAGCGCACTACTATTTAACCATTTGCAAGAGAAAGAAAGAGGAGAGAGAGAAAGAGAAAGATGAGAGAGAGAGAAGATAAGTGATAGATTGGAGCATTATTTTATCATACCTGCTTAGTTAGAGGTTAAGACAAGTATTGTTACATCATATCCTTAATATTATTTTTATATTTGATAAACTTTACTTATATTTAGAGGTTTTAAATATACATACATGTTAGTTTACTTATCTTATTTGTTTCTCTATTCTTGTATGTCATTTTTACTGATTGTCTTAAAATTTTACTTCAGTTTGGTATATATTTGAGAGTTTTGTTTATTTTATAAAAAAATGGATAAATATTTTGAGGTATAATATTTATATATCAATATATTCATAAATAAAAAGTTATAAAAACTTTTTATATGTGCCGTGTATGTGATATCCATATATCGTTACTCTGAGTCAGGCTCTGTTTTCATTATGTGCTCCGATATGTGACCCTTTTTCGACGAAGAGAGCTTTGTGATATGTGTCCCTTTTTTGCCAAGAGAAAAAGCTTTGTGATATGTGACATAGAGATCCCCCCAATTATATTTTCATGAAAATTATCGTAAGGAAGATGAATGAAACTAATATATTTCGATGTCCTAATATATCAAAGACTTAATAAATGCACTCTACTCTGCGGGTGGCAAAACATAGTGGTTTTGTTCCCTGTTTATAAGAAATCATATGTAGACGGCCCTACTATGGGTCTAAATAGTGGTTGATAGGGTTTAAGGTTATTAGGGGTATATTTAATCCTTCCTCAAATCAGTCTATCGGTGTTTGGTTCTCCAATTCTTACATATTTTACATTTTGATGTGTTTTCAATATTAATTTGTATTGAGACTTTGTTTAAGATTCGTAAGCTTTACCCTTAATTGGGATTCAATCGGTCTCGTAAATTTAGATATATGATTTCATTTGGATTCATTTGGATATATTTGTACTTGGTTTGTTGCCTCCCTTGTAATATTGTGGAGCAGGTCACGTATATTTTACTTTTCAGATGGATGATCCGATGAGATATTGTGATTGATCTTGTATTATGATTTTATTATTATTGGATGTTGAGATTATATGGTTCATTTGTTACGTTATGCTTGGAATTGAAATGTGTTTATTATTATTTTATAATTAAAATTTAAATTTTTGAGTTGTAATTAACTAAAATTATTTACTCCTATTTTGGCTTGAATTCATGACATGACTGATCTAACAAGACAAAACTTTAAATTTCTCTTTCCTCTTTTTCTCTATGTTTTTACCTTTTCTTTTTCTCTCTCCCTTCCTCTTCTTCCATGTAAAATGGTCAAAAATAGTGCATGTAAGTCTTATATAAATGAATTAGTACACGAGCACCAGTTAGCTATATATCAATCTGTTCAAACAGTATATGACTAAAATATATGTGTAAATTAAATACCACTCAATATATCTGAGACACGCATGAGTACCCCAAAAACTCTTCTGGGGCATGCATAAGGTGTAAATTAGGAAAACAATTGATAAAACAAAGAAAATTAAATTATATTTGTTTGGGCTTTAATAAAAAATAATTTTTTATGATTTTTTCAGTAAAAAAATTCTCATATTTATCTAACAATTAAAATTAAAAATAAAATAAATAAATAATAGGAATTATATTAACTGATTTCAGTAACTATATAATATTTATTATTTATTTATCAAATTTCTAAACTTCATCATTGAGTTGAGTGAATATGAAAGATACTCCATTGTGAGGACCATAGCATCATTTTCAATATCTAGTGAATAAAATATTTTTGGACAAGTCAATCTAGCTAAAAACTTAAACAAATATTACATAATAATAAAATTAGGTAGGAACCAGAAAAAGTACATAATCACTTATCGGTTGATAGAAACTATAAGTTATATTTTTAACAATAATTAATTTAATTAAACTAATAAAAATATCGAGATCAATTAAGATTTATTATCAAATTAGTTTTTTAATTAAAATAAGTTAGACTAGGTGATACTTGACTAGTACTTAACTCATCTATATGCATATCTTGGATAGTAAAATTACTCCTACATAACACTTGTAGGGTGCTTGTGTGTACTTTAGGTATATCAGTCATACTCGATATGCACCTGATTGACGTACATGTATACTTTAGGTATATTTGATCCAATCGTACCATTTTGCCAAAACATATTCATAACAAATCGCCCTATGATACTCTGCTACATATATTGAAACTCACCACACACCGACAGTAGATGCAAATTAAAATTCGAATATGCACATCATAAGAATTACGTTTTAGGCCGGCAGCTCTAGCCTTTCACATATTATCATCATCCGATTATATTTTAGGCTTGTAAATTTTGGCCATCTCTTAATCATTATCAGTTATAATTTAGGCCTATAACTCTCGACCACCTTTTTTATTATTATCGACTGTAATTTAAGCTTACAACTCTCAGCAACCTTTTTATCATTATCGGTTACAATTTAACCCTACAACTATTGATTGTCATTTTATCATTATCAGATTACATATCAATCCATCAAGGCCTAAAATTGCCATAATGCTACACAAAACCGAACCACTAGGGACTCGACCTCCCATTTTCCTACACACATATCAACCCACTTGGGTATCGAACCTCTAGAGTCCCATACACATACTAATCTACCAGGGTCTCGAACCATTAAGGTCCTACACTGACCCACCAGGGCCTCAGACCCTGCCCATTTTCATACTGTGATGTACCGTATTTTCTAACCGAAATCTGATAAAATTTTGGCTGAAAGCGGTCGACAGACTGATGCAAATATGTACAAAATTCTTATACAGTGCAAATATACATAATATATTCACTACATAGGATCCAAAAATCATAACAAACACATGGCACTGACGTCATAATTTTGATACGACGTCGATTCAGAAAAGATGTCATTAGATTTCAAAGACAAACCATGATAACCTACAGAAGTATATACATCCATCAAGATATAACGAAAACTAATTGCATGTACATCATCAACATTTAACTTCATCAATATACAAAATCCATCACGGAATATAATATACTCCATCAAAAGTTATAAAATCACAAAACTAAATTCCCAAAGTCATATACCACGTCTTCATGCCTAACCAATTTCCAATCCTCTACTCTATCTCATCAGGTATAATGATGTGTATATTTCAAGGAAAGAAAATAGTAAGAAGTAAGTCAAATACTTAATGAGGCACATATATATAATAAGAAATATGCAAATTTCATAATCAAAATAATAATAATGCATATCAAGGAATAGGAACGAATGGCTAATCATAAAACATAATCAGAAAGGGGGTGCCTTCACAATACACTTCAGATTTTTCTTAATTTATTTTCTTTTTTTCTTAATCAACAAATCATGCTGAAAACTTATTTCGTTGGAGACCAGGGCCAGTAGGCCTTTCTAACTAAATGAGCGGTCGATCGTAATCTGGATTGTAATTACTACTACACAATCAGAAACCATTTCCTCTTATTCACATAAAATATCTACAAACGAGGCCTTAGCCGCACACGGCCTCAAAATAGATAATATTCTTCCGCTATAATATACTAAGGTATGCCAAAATATATTATCTAATGAATATTTTTCAATCTAAGTTCTTAATTTCTTATTTTTTCAGAAATTCTGCTCCTAAGTCCATAAATCTTTCGTTCCTACTCTGTTGAAAAATAGTTCATAAGTCCATTATTTAATTACAAAATATATCTCCTGTATCCTTTTCCATAAAGCTTATTCAGATACATATTTTCATATCCTTGTGAGCTTAAGTCATCGCATGACCTTAATTACATGCTTAAATTCCTTTGGAGCTTAAATAATTAAAAAAAAATCTTACCATATTAAGCCAAATATAATTTTAGAGTTTCTAGATGATAAATTCTTTTACAAACAATTCATAACGTGATTTTTGAAACATACCAAAATTAACATATCCACAATATATGCATAATTTATCATAAAGTTTAAAATATTATAAGAAATTCTTACCACCATGAGGCAAATATAATTTTAGAGCTTTTGACTAACAAATTATTTCACAAATACATATAACATAGTTTCCGGAGCATACAAAAGATGACAAACAAAACGTACATGTGAGTACATATCTCAATTCATATTCAATAATATTTTCAAAACACGTAAAATTAACATATATAAATTATATGTGCATAAATACTAAGTAATCGAAGTACCCACATCCTTACAACTAGGGTTATGAATTTATAAAGTTAAATCATAAATAAATCACAAATAGATTGGGTAAAACTGAAGGGAGGTATGGGTTAGGGTTTTGGTGAGCATAATACCAAACAAAATATCAAATCGGACACCCAATTGATAAATTAACATATTCAAAGTATTGGTAATGATTTTTCTAAAGTCAATTTATGTAAAAATTTTAAATTAATTGAGCAAAATCGTTTGGGGTGCAGGGTTAGGGTTCCACGTTCAAAAAACATGTCAAAATTACAAAATCAGATATAAAATTAACATATGCGCATGCTCAAGTCATGGATTCCATAAAATATAAATTTAATCGGATATCAAAACGATGATATTTAAACAAAACAAAATAAAAGTGCAAAGAAATGAGGAAAAATGGTATGAGTACACTTGTTTCAACTTGATCTATCACTTCTCTGACTAATCCATGCCGAAATTGAGCTCGAGAACCTTGATTTCTTTCTTCTCTCTCTTCTTTCTTGTGGAAGCAAGAAATAATGCCCAAAAAACCCTTGTGATCCTTTTATATCACCGGCTGGTGTTCAACTGCGCCACTCGTTGGAAACAGTGGCTGTCGGGCACTGCCCGAAAAAACCCTCACGACCCTCTTATATCACTGGTCAGTGCTCAAGTGTGACACTCGCTGGAAACTGCACCTACCAAATGCTTGAGTGCTGGCAAGTCCTGGCCCATGGATTCAAGCGCTTGTGGCGCCGCTCGAGCCGCCTGAGGGGTCTTCCCCGTCGACACTTTTCATGATCCCAAAACTTAATTTTTTCACATATTAAGCCTAATTTTAATTATATTATATTAATTATCCGTAATTATGATATTCAGAAATCGTACAAGCCTACTAGTATAAATACACAACCTCAAATATTTATACTGATCTCCATAAATTATAAAAACTCCCAAATGTTACAAAACCTGAACAAAATCCTAGATTGACAAGTAAAAATGCTATGCATGCACAAAGAAATATATAAGCTAAATAAAAGTAGCCTATACAAAATTAATACCTCAAAAACACACAAAATATATCCGATACTGAAATAAACCAAAGATAGGGTGACAAGATATTTGCCTCAACCTTATATTTTACAGATTTGATGAAAGGATGCTCCGAAATGCTCGATTACCACTTTCTCTCTGCTCCCGACTTATATGCAAGAATGGCAAAACATCCTACCACGTGGCCTTAAATACTCCCGACTCCCGCTCGAGTGGCGCTCAAGTGCGGCTCAAGCGTGGCCCCAAACACAGCCCAATCTAAATTTCATGCTCAAGTGGTGCCGCGAGCCCACACATACGCAAATTCTCACCTCCCGCTTGCCTTCAACATGTGTCAAGCGCGGACCCAAGGCAAGCTTCTGAAAAATGCACCTCCCTCACGCCTATAGTGTGCCTCAAGCACAGAAATCCGAATCCAAAACTTTTCAAATTTTCACAAAAATACCATTAATTAAATACATCCAATACTCCAAAAAACACTAAATATATCCAAGATATGTTAAATAAAAATTTGGGTATTACACTAGATATCGATAAACTAATCATAACTTGCTATGCGTAAATTATAATGGAAAATGACAACTTGAATAATGCAAAATCACACTACGCGTCGAGCATAAACTAAAATGCCACAATCTCATATTGAAATAATCCAAACCATACCTCCATTACAATACAATATACTAGCACCAACCGGTATATGATTTCTTCACACAAAGATTATAAGATGACAATGCAAACTTGAATACAAATCTAGGAATCATAGGCATAAATAAAGTTGCTACCAACATCTTTATCTAAACCTACTACAAGCTATTCATATCCCTCTAATTAATAAAATCATGGGCCGAATGATTAGCAAATATCAGCATGTATATATATATACATATGTATATATATAATAAACCACTATGTCCATAAATCAGATAAAATGAACAAAATCAATAGAACATATACGACATCTCAAAGAAGCCAAATCTAAACATAATAATATGAGAAATATGGTTGATGCCCAAACATGGTCTTGCAAGCAAACTTTATAATCCAAGTACAAATATTAATTTTTTTAAATGTATAATACCATCCAAAATCCTATATCATAAATCCGAACAGTGGCCAAAACCTACAAATTGCATACACAAATATCGCGAGTATTAAATCAGAGTAAATGGCAGAAGTTAAAAAACTTCTCAAGTGCGAAAATTGATTAGTATATCTTGCTTTAAGTTCAAACAAAGATAACATCTTTTTCAAATCAAGAATAAATAGTCGAGGCTATAAAATGGACCATCACATATATAAATAGTGTTGGCCATGTCAAATCTTTCCACATGACTCAATCCATTCATCTTCTGTTAGGGTTCACATCCATTACTTCAAATTTAGGCAAATATTAGAATTATCTCACATGATATAATATAAATTTAATAATTAATTAAAATGATTAAAGATTTCAACTCTGCATGAATTTATTAAATTTTATTAGTAAAATTATTTTCTTAATTAGTCAGATTTTTGATAGAAAAAATATTATTTTTGAACTTAAAAATAGTAATCTTTGTATCTAATAAATGATAAAATTATTCATTATAATTGTGAGTATAAATATGGTGTTTTCTAGATAATTTGAAAGGACAATTTTCTTTTTTTTTTTTTTAATTTTTGACTAAAGGAAGTTTTGATAACTTCTTTCCTCTTCATCCTCTTTATCTTTTGTGATTTTTGAAAGGCTTATGCTTTCTAAATACTATAACGACAACTATAAATAAAATAGTTGGCAACTGCAGAAATTATTGGGAAATAATGGTAAAGGAATGGAAAACCGATTCTATATTTCTAAAACAAAGGAAAAGTAAGAATGGAATTATGTAAGTTAATATTAAAATTTTAAATTTTATACTATAAAATAATATAATAATTTAATAATTTTTAAAATAGTTTCTTCTCAAAACGTTTTATAAAAAAATCTTAAACAAATAACTAAATCCTGTAACCTCTTATTTATTTTTAAAATGTTCGTAACTTATGACTTTATAATATTCAAAGCTTGACCCTTAGCTCATCTTATCAAATCCCTGTTAGAAATTTATGTGGCTAAAATAACCACAAAAGTAAAATTTAGAATCGATTAATATACCTCCGGCCAGTTGATGCTCTGTTTTTCGACTTATGATTCAGACTGGTTCCGTGCTTTTGGACACTCCTTCACTCGTTTAGATGGTGTATTGATTGAGTTGGATGCCAGGGACAAAGCTAGAATGCTCAATTTATAGGCTAAATCATCACCCGCCTCAACCAAGCGTTTCGTACTCAAACCGGCCAAAATTGATTAATTAACTTAATGGGAGAGTTATCACCACTTAATGGACCACAAATGCTTCAACAATTAACTGAGAAAAATGGCAAATGGTGATGAATCGATCTAGGAAGACGAAGAGGGCAACGAAACCCTTGCGGCTGAAATCGGCTCAAAACCGGCTCACTGAAGCCGTTAGCGGCTCACGGCTTGGCTCGGCTCAGCTCGGCTCGATCGGCCATGGGCCGGCTCAGTTCATTTTGGGCTGAAACCCACATGTTTTAGTTTCAAAGGTTAAAAAAAGTTTAACTTTTTGGCCTTTTCGGGCATGACAAGGCCATCAACTACGAGCAAATAATACAGCTTATTTGGAAATTTTTGGCTAAGAAAGGTCTACCTATGGTTGAAAACAATTCAGTCGGAATCTCTCAGCGATCTCCTTTTTTACAGACCATGGACTCATTTCATTCTCCAGCTTTATTTTCTTGGTTATGGGGTGTTGTGATTTTGCTTTTCTTTGGATTAGGGTTTGATGCTCTTAGTTATACTATTGAATGATTCGAGAATTGGTTGTGCATAGTGTTTTTATATACATATAATTGTTTACATTCAAAAAATGTGTTGAAATTGGTTGTAGGTCTTCTGATATGCAACTTTAATCCAGCAACCTGGCTTTCCTCAAGGGCATAGGTCATCTTACAGAAATACGGCATTATTCTCTATTAATGCTGCTAATGAACAAACTCACAATGACATCTCAGGATTAATTCAAGTTATTTCACCAGAGTATTTACAACAGATAGTTTCCTTACTCTAAAACCAAAAGGTAACACCCTCAAATACTCATGTTGAAACAAAATATAGTGCTAATAGCCTCACAGGTATAACTTCTCTACTTGTTTCATTAATTCTTCTTATAATGATAAGAATATACCATGGATTATTGGTGTTGGACTTACCGATCATATGGTAGGTTATACACATTTCTTGAACTCTATACCCAAAGAAGTCAAATCTCATGTTAAACTTCTTAATGGAAGTTTAGCACAAGTCACCCACAAAGAAAATGTTGCTATATACAACATTATATTCAAGGATACTGTTTGTATATCTTACTTCAAGTTTAACCTAATTTCTGTTTGAAAATTATGTACTGACTCAAATTATTGTTTTATTTTTATCTCAACCAATTGTTTCATATAAGACCTTTCTATATAGAACATGATTAGGAAGAGTGATGTTCCAAGTGGATTGTACCACTTGAAGACAAATACTGTATCTTCAAACTTAGATTCTGAGTCTTTAAATTCTGATATTTCAGTTTTTTACTATTGTCCTCAATCTTCTAGTTATCAAACATATATAAATAAACTACTTGATAAACAATTACTTTGACATTATAGACTTGGACACCCTTTATTGTCTCATTTGAGCTTGCTTAAATTTGTTATTGGTGCTTTACATATTCTTCAAAATAATTATGTTTGTGAAATTTGTCCTTTAGTCAAACATCACAGGTTATCATTTCTTGTAAGAAACAATAGACCTGCTTCATCTTTTGAAATCATTCATTGTGACATATAAGGACCTTCCTAAATTATTGAAATGAAGGATCTCAATATTTCTTTACTATTGTTGATAATTTTACTGGCTATACTTAGTTTTATTTGACAAAATATAAAAGTGAAGCAAGATCTCATGTCAGAAATTTATTCTTTTTTGTTAAAACACAATTTCAACAACATATTAAATATGTTAGATTAGATAATGGACCAAAATTTCTTATGTAAGCTTTTTATTCTAAATATGGCGTTGTTCATCAAATTACCTGCATTGAAACTCCTCAGCAAAATAGTATAGTAGAAGAAAACACCAACATATTCTTAATATTGCTTGTGCACTTCATTTTCAATCAGGCATTTCCCAAAAAAGATTAAGTAGACGCTGTCTTAGGTGCCATTTTTTTAATGAATAAATTGCTATCACCAAATACTTCAAAAAATCTCCTTTTCAACTTTTGTTCAATAAAATTCCAAACTGTTTCTGCATCAAAGCGTTTGGTTCGTTATGCTTTGCATAAACAATTAAACAAGGAAAGCACAAACTTGATTAAAGAGCTCTAAAATGCATTCTATTAGGATATCCTTTTGGCACAAAAGGATATAACTCATTGATTTAAATACTCAATCAGTTTTCATTTCACAAGATGTTATCTTTTATGAGTTAGATCTTCCCATATAAGTTTGCTTTTCCGGCTCATCCAATCATGATCAAGAGTTTCTCCCAATTACCATTTTAATCATTTTAATTTTGGTCTATCATCTGATCTAACATCCTCTATTCCACAGAATTCTAGTTCTTTTACTCCTTTACATACTCAATTAGTCCCCCCCGCCTCATGACTCAATTAATAAAATCATTGTTAATGCAAATCCTCCACCACAAATTCTTGAACCCATTTTAAGGTCTACTAGAACAAAAAAAAAAAAAAATTGAAATTTATCATAATATATATTATCATCAAGTTGCTGATTCGTCTTCTAACCAGTCCAGACATGAAAGAAAAGGTAATTCAACTCATTCTATACTTTGTGATCTTTCTTCACATATGTCATACTCAAAATTATTTTCCATATATATTGCTTTCTCTTCCTCTCTTCTTTGTGAGACAGAACCAACTTCTTATACACAAGCCTCACCATCTTCTGATTGGTGTAAAGCAAAGCAATCTGAGCTAAATGATTTAATATTTAACAATACTTGAGATATTGTTAATTTGTCCCTGGTAAGAGAAAGCAATGGGATCAAAATGGGTATATAAAATCAACAGAAAGACAAATAGATCTGTTGATCAATACAAAGAATGCATTGTTGCAAAAGCTTATAACCAATAAGAAGGTATTGATTATAGTAAAACATTTTCAACAATTGTAAAACTTGTCACTATTAAAACACTCCTTACTATAGCTGCAATTCATGGATAGATTTTGTATCATTTAGATATCAATGATTCCTTTTTGCATGGAAAACTTACTGAGGAGGTATATACAAAAGACTCTCTTGAATATCCAATTTCTTCTTCTAAGAAAGTATGTAAACTCAAGAAGAGTTTGTATGGCCAAAAACAAACATCCTGAAAATGGTATATTAAATTCTCTTCTTGTATACAAGCTATGGTTTTGTGCAATCTCAAGCAAATTACAGTTTATTCACTAAGAGCACTTCTTCCAGCTTTATAACTCTACTTGTATTCATTGATGATATCCTAATTGCTTCTAATGACAAATGACTACCATATCTGGTTTTAAAGATTATATCACTCATTTTCAGATAAAGGATTTGCGTGCTTTGAAATATTTTC
>JAOVVI020010779.1:0-12928 GCA_028571085.2 Nepenthes alata
TCAATTGAAATGCGTTTTAATTATTTTTTTCCATAATTTATGCACAATTTTATTTTACAAGTCCAGTGCTGGAAAAGTCCTGCAACATAACACATCAAAATATCATATAGGTTAGCCGTATTAACTAATTATTAAGAGTAATTTCACAAGATTACCCTCTGAGATTTTTATTTTTTTTTAAGATACGTTTTATTTATTAATTTATTTTTATCCGAATCAGTAATATACCTTAATAGATGAGGCATCCATCATTCGAGTATATTTAAAGCATATCACCAGAATATTTCTCAATCGCTAAAGATTATAATGTCATAACATATCACGATAGTAATTAAATTCAGTTTTTATTTTAAGTAAATATATCTCTTTTAATAGTTAATAACATAATAAAAAATAATATATTACTCCTAATATGATAATACTTTTTTTTGTGAGGGAAACGAAAATTTGTCAAGGAGAATGCCAAAAACGAAGGGCAAACAATAATATCACCAGCAAGGGGAAGAAATGCATGGAGCATTGACTGCATGATGACACGAATATGGTGGTGAAATGTAACAAGAGGACTACTGCATGATGACAACTGTAAGACATGTAGGCTTCACAATATTCCACAAAAGGCAGGCTCAATTTATAAGCATGGGCATAGACCTCCATAACAAGGACTAAATTCTTACAGCATTCTGATTACAAGAGACAAAATATGCAGGAAAGCAAGTAACAATTGAAAATTAAGAAAAAACTGAGACAGGAGGGGCAGTTTTACATTTGCGATTCAGCGGAATAATGGCGATATTCCCCATTGATTGAGAAATCCCCTCCCGGTAGTAACTTCGAGGACCAGTAGAACGAGCACCGCCAACATAGCTGCCCTTCCGTTCCAAGTTTCGGCGCTCTTGGTCCAGCCCCATTCCCACACTGTCACAGGCGGCGGCAGCTCCCTCCGCTGTGAATCATAGGTTGCCAGTAGCTCTTCTATGCTGCCCAGTGGAACCAGAGACTGCACAATTCAAAGCCCTCAATTTGGTTAGATAAAAACAGTAACATAGACAAATGGTAATGAATCAAAGCTCAGACAGTCCGGCTGCACAATACTTCAGCTCGAGATTCAAATTCAATCAACATAAATATGTTTAGGGAACAACATTCATAGCATAAAATGGTGTCTGAGATTTTGAAGAATCCTTTCAATGCAACTGCCGATTGGACTAAATGTTATTTAATCTGTACCTGTCGAGCTTCAAGATTTGAGACCGCCATGGCACCTACATATGGAAGACTTTCAATCACAGCATCAGCCAGATCAGAAATAAAGGTGGGTTCGCATCCCAGAGCAGGTACGCGTCCCCAATTTTCTATACCCGACTTTAAAGCCAACTCCTTGTATTCCACGTCAATTTCTTCCAAAGTTTCAATGTGTTCACTGACAAAGCTGTAAAAAATACGAAATGTGTCAAAAAAAAAATCCAAAGTTTCTGTTAGCAAGATGAAATCAGATAACATCGAGCAATTCAGAGAACAACAGAAATAATAAAGCTGAATAGCATATACCTGATTGGGACAGCAAGAAGACTTTTTACACCTTTCTGTCCAAGCTGAATAATAGTGTCATCTGTATAAGGTTTCAACCATTCCACAGGTCCAACCCTACTCTGTGAAGAAATTCAAAAGCTATCAACATCCACACCATGACAAGAAGAACACAATGTAAGAGTAAATGCGGAGAAGTAATATAACGCACAATGAACACAAGTAAATGGCTTTCAATGAGTACAAGAACTTTTTTGCTAATATTAATTATGGAAAACATAATTTATTTCCATAACATTTCATAACTTTTCATCTTCACTGTACACAGGAGAACCAGTCAGAGACAGATCATTTAAAGATGTTCGCAATCAATTACCTGATAAGCCAGTGTAAAACCATTACTTATCCCTCTTCTTTCTAGTTCTTCCATGATCAAATCTACACATTCCTCCATCTCGGCCTTATATGGATCACCAGCTTCTTCCACGTACGCTAGTGGGACCCCATGAGCACTGAAAAATATCATGACCTGTAATGTAACACAATGTTGATTCACCACACAGAAACGAAAGAGGAGAAAAAAAGGTTGGAACCAGGTAGTATAAAATTTGATGATCGGAATTTCCAAGGACCAGATATTCCACAATGTACTTCACAAAGGATTACCCAAAAAACAAGATACATATATAACCTGCAGAAACCTAGCTGCACGCAGCAGAAATCAAATTGAGATCGTTGCAGCAACAACATAGCCAAAATCTAGAAGAGTACAGGTGGCAATTATGCATCACCTCTTCAGGACGGTCAAACTTGTTCAGCTCTTTCTCAATCAAATCCACCATAGCTTTGATGTATCCTTCTCGCTGATACCACGAAGGAATTACTGTATGCTGCATGCTGACTAGGTATTCATCCTCCCTAAAATCCAACAACTATGTTCTCTAAAGAAATTAATTAAAACTGTGTATAGCAGAATACATGGTTGGCAGCAAGTAGTTTGAATACCTGAATATACTCTCCAAGAGTCGGAGGCTTGAACCGCTAGTTGATATAGAAAATTGTGGATAGAGAGGAAGCACAACAAGCTTTGTAATACCGTCTCTTTTGATCTATACAATTAAAAATGTGTATAAATAGCACCAAGCATTTAATCTTGTAGTAGTAGAAGCATTGAACAAATAATTTTGATGACTTGACCTAAACCCCAAAACAATACCAAGTAATCAAATTAACATGAAAGGAGAATCAGTATATTCAAAGTATACAAATCAGATATGACAAGAAAGGAAATGTTTGTGCTAAAAAAAGATAAGCAAGTTCACCACACAAAATTCCTCATGACAAATCTGTTTTCAGAATCAAATGAATTGAAAACTTCTTTCTATGAATGACAGTATCACATCTTAATTGAGCAATTAATAAATGGGCATGGATAAACCTTTGCAGTGTAAATCCATTTGTTATCAATATTTCTATGGTGGCTATATCAATTGCAATACGTGGGTTTTTTGTCACTAGAATTATGCTCCTCTATCTTTATATTGTTTCAACAATATACACACAGGCCAAATAATCCCACCTATTGCCTCCACAAGACCATAAATGATTTATCATCATTTCCAAACAACGATCAGCACTAGCTTACTCCTTTCCTTACTAATCTAGCATAGATTATGCAAATGAAACCAAAAAGAACAAGCTTAAATAGCAGCAACTTGCAACGTTTATACCTCTATCCATTCCACAATGAAATTTGCATTATTGTTTTAAATGAAATGTACGTTACATGCATTTGTTAAACAAAAAACAAAAGCTTAATGATATCGGTACCTGTTCAATAGCTTCTTCAGTGAATGGATGCCAATAACGCATGCCAACGTACACTTCGGCTGGAACATTCTTTGCACAAAGGGCCTTCTTCAACTCTTCAGCCTGAATACAGATAATTATGCCCAAGGAGGGGAACAAAGAAAAGAGAATGGTCAATGAAAAAAAAGCACCATTCAAATCTTATGTCACAGATGTTTAAGTCTCAATCATTACAGCTAGCATATTAGTAAGCAAACTTGTGTGAGGATTGATGTACAATAGTATCAGTTGAGTGCAAGAAGCAAAAGCAACTTGTCTGGCCTTTCTATTAGAACAGCTCCAGCTGTTTCAGAAAAGAATAATAATGGAGTAATCAGAGCCAAGTCCACTGCAGTAAAGATTTTGAGTATGCTCCAACATCTGAGACCATCTCCTCCAAACAGGGCAGAATGACAAAAAATGATTTATATAGCCTAACTCAAGTAACAAAATCTAGGACTTTAATGTCATTTTTCTATCGGAAAAGATGACTGAAAAAACACTTTATTATGAGAGCAAAAGATGTACCGACACGAATTGAAACTAGTACAATACAGCCAACAATAAGATCAGCCTGGAAATAACAGGCAGTCAAAGAAACCGATCAACCTTTAAAGTCAACAAATGTTCAAAAAATTCCAGAAGGGAATAATCTAGCTTTGAAAAACAGGTGAACAACTTCATCCACTATAATAGAGACAGTTTTTTTTTTATCTTATTAAGACAAGAAAAAAAGGTGATTACATGCCTGAGCATCTGTTATCTGCCGAAGAGGAGAGCCACCACCAATGGAGGCATAGCCTTCTTTGCTCTTGGGCGCTCTCAAAACAGATACAAATTTAGCCAACGGTTTTTGAAGAAACCAGAACAATCTTGGCAGTCGAATAATATCCTGTTCACTTTCTATAGTCAGATGAAAAAATTGAGACAATGCCACAACTAAAGAGACCATGTATCAATTGTGATGTGATGAAGGAAGAAGATCTCAAAGAATAACATGTTCAAATTCAGCAGACCTCCTGTATGTCATTGTTTATTGGCCTATTGAGATATCAGATGATGCAGAAAGAGGAGACAAATATAAATCTTGAGGGGGCACCAAAATTTAACTATTCTATTAAATCTAGCAAGAACAAGAGAAACACAAGCCTTCTGGCCTATATATAAATATATACTTCCAGAAAGTCATCTCCCAAAATGACAACAACTTTTCTATTAAAAACAGTGCAAATACAAATATCTGCTGGCAAAGGAATATCCTATTTATCCCACAGAATAGGAGCAAACAGTGACAACCTAACAAGCAGCAACACAACATCAGAAGGGAAGAACCGTAGATATTTAAAACAAATCATGGGATTCAAACATACTTGAGAAATTTGATATTAGAACCGAGCTAGAATGTTTGGACAATCACAGCAGGCTTTGAACATATTGCTTTTAATCTCTGTGCTATAGAATTACTTGAAGGTTCATAGTGAAAATAGCCAATAATCTTTAGGTTATTTCAACTTTCTACATCACCCAAGAATATGGAAATAATGCTTAGTCTGGCAGTCGGCTGCCCATTTTCCCAAGCAATTCCTACTAACTCCCCCTCCCCACTTTACCAGTCAAGAAAACAAAAGATCAATAAGGGATAATAAGTAATCAGCACAACAGAAGACAAAGAGAGGCCTTTTGCCATTACCTACCTGACCAAGGTCTAAGAATAAACTTCATTGTTTAATAAACATTTAGCTTCTCCAGGAGCTAAACTGGATTTGGACAACAGTGTTACACAATGCACACTACATAACCTTCAGGCTTCTATAAAGTTTTAATTAATATATGTTTATTAGTAAACCAAATGCCTAACACGAAGATGGAAAAAAAATTTTGCTCTTACACATTATCAAGGATTTCACTTTCAAGGCCGATATTGCTTTCCAACACAAAGAAAAAAAGCGCATATGATATCTTCATGGCAACTAAAGCAGAAAAATTTTGCTTCAATTTCTTATTTGCAACTCCATGCTGATTCTAAGATGTCTTTCTTGACTGCAAACTGCCGAGCAGATCACTCAAGTCTGTGCTGATCTTTTATGACCTGGTTAATAAAGTGCATTGGTAAAGGTGAAGGGTAAAACAAAATACAAACCAAACCCATCAAAACCCGTATTTATTTTATGACCAGTATAAATTTAATATACAAGAAAATTATCAAAGTAAAGAACGATAGCATTGAGAGACATGTTATTCATATTATAGTTTTTTAGGAAAATCACATTGCCTCACTTAAAAGACAGCTATAATAACCACTAAATCATTTATCAACTCATTTAAAAGATAGCTATCCAAACTGCATAAAAAATGATTAAAGCAGAACTTCATGTAGCAAAATAACAACGAAAAGAGTACAAAATACCGGATCAGCAAAAAGGTTAAACAAGAATGGCTGCACATCTTCTAATGTCTCTGGACCCCCAAGGTTTAGCAACAATACCCCTACTTTCTCATCACCGACGGCAGATGTTGTGTACAAATCAGGAGTTTTAGAAGTCAACAATACTCCTGGCAGTGTTGAATAACTTCTTATTGGTTGCAAAAATAGAGATTGTGCTACAGACCGTCCCAAGGAATGTATGCCAACTATCGAATTTTTTGACGGGTTACTATTTTGAAAAGTCTCCATTCGGCCCCCAAAGCAACAACACATCCATTGAGCAGAACAAACTTCGCGTGGAAAGGGCCTAACAGGGTAGAAAACATAAATAAACAAATAATCACATTAGCTTTTATAGATTTGACACAATTGTATGAAGTAGTCTCTCATAATACATTGGAAATTGATATCACATCAGCAGTAAACCATGATGCTTTATCACTAAATAGCAATGGTAGAATGCATGGTTTAATTTCACCCGTATACATGGGAAAGAAGCAATGTAATGGTTATCAACAAGATGATTAGTTGCTAACCATAATGTATGCAGGAAGAAAAAGGCCAAGAGTAGAAATAAGAAAGGGCAACTAGAGGGATAAAAGAAAAAAATAAGAAGAGTAAACGAGAAGGGGGAAACCAAAGAGGGAACCTCCACAAAGTCAATTCAATAATCAATAATAAAAATGTATTTTATAGACTGTCTATAAAGGATAGCAAACCAACGTAAAATAGGAAACTACTCTAACTAGAAAACTTAACGATCATAAATATCGCCAACTTAAAGTAGGATACTACTGCAACTTATAATCTAAGTAAATCATAAAAACATATTTTTCTGGAATACTATTTGAATCACTCTCCCCAGGGAAAACTCGACCTGTAAATTACAATGACAAGTGGATAGACGATCAGCCTAGAGCTAAATTTCACAACTCAGCTTCCATACTCCATGTAGCATAGTAGTTGGGATAACAAAAGGAATCACTCGAACTAATGATCTCACCTATATACCCAGTCTCATCCTTACACCACAAGAAAATAGGACACTTAAGCATAGAACGAGGTCCCCAGTCTCATGCTTACATCCCCAATCTCACTAATTTTCTTGTTTCTTTGGCTAACTTTTTGGGCTAATTTATATCATTAACTATTATAAAATTTGTAATGTACAATTGAGTTTTTTTCCTAATTCTTTTCTGCCATAAAATGATTTATACTTTCTGTTTATGGTCGAACAACTTGGCATTTTTATGCCTTGGTACAGAAAAAGATCCTCTACATTGAAAATCAGACTAATATTCAACTCATTAAGCATTTCATTAGAACTAAGTTTCTTAACAACAGAATAAGGGCTCATGGCTCAGGTATAAGCATTTTAACAAAATTCTTATGGAGATGTTCACGTTGAATGCAACGTTGTTTTCTAGAAAAAAAATCATGGCAACAAAAAAACTGAAAAATCTATTCAGGTTTGTTTGTTTTTCCATGTTCTGACATTCTACTAAATTTTAGAAACTCGAGAAACATCATAATGATATCTCATAAAATTTTCCTCTAGTCATAAAGAGGAATTTCCAGAGTCTAAATTTTTCTTAATAATTTGTGAACATAGAAACATTATTTTAAGCTTGCAAATATAGTTATATGCTCAATTTGAACAGCACTAACGGAATTCAATGTAATTTGATAAATAATTCTACTTGTATTTTTTTTATCTTTTCCATTAAATTACCTGAAATTTTTATATGAACTTTTAAATCTTATAAATGACATTTTCAATGCACATTTGAGAATACAATAATTACACTTGACATGAGAAGCCAAAAGTATGTCTTCCCAACATCATCTAGATCACCATTCATGTTTCATCTGAAACAATGAAATTGATAACTTATTCACTGATAATTTAACAATTAAAAACTAAATGTGTTGCCAAATACGTAAAGGGCCATCATTTCTAAGAATTTACACGTCATTAATAGTCACAATAATTTATAGTTAGTATGCATGTAAACAAATTAAGTAATACTTAACTTAGACTCACCTTGCTAAGTTGATAACTTAAAATTGGGCTCAAGCTCGGGGCATTAACTTCATGAGCTACACTCAATTATTGGTAAGAGCTTAAACTTCTAACCGAGCTATCACAAATCAAGTTATGAATGCATTTCTAATAGACAAATGAACACATTTTCAACAAAAAATGTGGAAATGTAAAAGTGGGAAAATAAAAGAAAATTGAAAAACAGCAAACTGTTTTCTCAAATAAGCGAGCCCAAATTTAGATTAAACATTAGTGACAGAAGTACTCGTCTAATTTCATCAAGCAAATCCATAATATTTTTGGGCACAAGATGCCCAAACTTTGAAATACATGCATCTACAACAAGAGGAGCATGGTCTATAAAAGCAGCCACTGAGAAAATAACCCAACACGACCTGAGACGTATTCACACTGGATGTCTAATTAAATGCATTATTATGGCCCATAATAATAATAGTTGGAGAGTTTTGAAAGATCAAAGGGCTAACCTCCATGAAAAACATGAAAAGATAGCTCAGTTTGCTGTTGACTACTATCAAAGAATAGTTACTACTGAACCTAGAATGCAGATCAATAAGGAAATCTGGCCAGGGTATTGTAAAATAAGAATATTCTAAAAGATAGGTGAACAGTCCCATCATATCATTAAATTTTTTAATTAAAGAAGCTGATATGAGAAGAGAAAATGCTTAGACACTTCCTGTGTAAATGAGCTATTTTGATTTAAATAGAAGAAGATTCCTTGGATGGAATGGAAGCAGATTTAGTAAAGTAAAAAAGCAGTTAAAGGTAATAAATTATATAAGGGCATAAGATGCAAATTTAATTGGCTTGATAGAAGGAAACAAAATAGAAACGTTAGGAATGAAAAAGCAGCCATCATTACCAGATGATTTGAAAAAGATTGTAATCAACCCACTACGGTAGAGAACAAGGCCACAAATGGCATACTGATCTTAAATATAACTATGACACTAATGAGATAGAGAGATCTAATCAAGCTTCATCTTGTAGCTACTGGGACAAAAGAGTTAAGAAAGATTTTTTTTTTTTTTATGCTTTGGAGGACCTTAAAACAACTAGCCACTTGTGGTTATAGAGCAAATAGTCTGAATGTTCTAAGAGAACTGTAGGAAGGTTAGGCAGGTGTCTAATAAATGTAAATTGAATACAATGCTTCAATGGTTTTTTTGTTCATTATGGGCCAGCAGGGATCAGTGACCATGCACCATGGTACAGTATGGTAGAAAGATGAAGTCAGGGATGAAGCCGTTCAGGTTTAACAATATGTGGACGAGACATTCCAAGTTCTTAAAGGTTGCTAAAGAGACCTAAACAGTAGAGATGAGAGAAAGCCCAACCTATGTTGTTACTAAAAAATAAAGGTTTACAAAAAATGCTCTTAAGGCCTGGACAACACCTCAACTTGTGGAAGCCAATGGTCCTAGTTACCTTGCTTATCCCCTACGAAAAATCTTATCATGTCTACCAAACTACGATGACAACCACAGTTTGATAATCAGTTTGGGGATTAAATATAAAAAAATGCTCTAAATTGGTGCCAACAGAGTTGCAGTGTGTTTTCTAGAATCAACACATGAACTTAGGCATCCAACTGGAATATATGAGTTTTTTGGGAATTGTCACATATAACACGTGCAAAGCACAATGCAACATCTAATCCAATATAATGTAAGCTTTAATAAAATAGCTATTAAGCACTATATGAAAAACACATGATGTTTGCAAAAAGAGATACGGATCGAGTCCAAGTCATATTTCCTTTTTCAGAAAAAAAAATCAACTATTTGATCTTGGAATAGTGTTGTCAATACATAAAAACACACAATATTTGCAAAAAGATAAAAGGATAAAGTTCATGTCATATTTCTTTTTTTCAAAAAAAAAAAAAGCTACTCAATTTTGGAATAGCGTTGTCAAGGTATGACATAAAATAAGGATCCAAACTCTACTGAACCAAGGACATGATGAGCATATTGGATGATAGGGGCACTACTTGGATTCTGTCAAGATAAAATCATATTATTATATCTTAAACATATCCACTAGTTCATCAAAAATACTCAAATCCATGAGGGTCTAAATACCTCACAAAATCATGTCCCAATAATAGGCAGACTCAGACAACGTTATAACATCCTCAACACGTGTACATTAAAACAAAGAGACATGACATGCAATAACATTGCATCAGTTGCCCTTCAATTTAAAAAGATCCAACTCTTTAGCAATCTCAATAATGGTCATCTTTCTAAACAGTGACTTCTGCTAACTCCCGTTGAAGAAGTTGAATGTGTTTTTGAGAAATATCAATAATATTCCACAATGAAAAAAAATTGAAACCCTTAAAGTGCTCAGGGCTTGAGATGCAGTGGTTAGGTCCCGCTTGTCTTTTGCACCAGTTCCTGACTCAATTGTCCAAAAAAATAAAGAAAAGAATCCAATTTTTCTGCTAGCATATCATATATTTGACAATAATATTGAAAAAATCAATAGACCAAAACATACATAAAAATGGGCACAATATTTACCCTACCAAAAATGTGCTATACTACTATATCCAAAGCATCAAAATATGCGGGGAAACAACCATTTAGAGCTTTGATGCCGGTGACTATAAATATAAGTTTTGATATAAAATACTGTATTATAAAAAAAATATGTTTATCATCAAAACAACAGTTGAATCACCGGCTATGATCGCCTGAGGTCTGTGGTATAATAAAAATCGGGAAATACCCACTATTCCACAATCCAAATACGATGTTTTTTGATGATTGAAAGAGAGAATAAAGCCCACAATATTTTCCCCCATCTCTCACACTTCTCACTCTCACGCAAGTAACTCCTTTGTTTTTTCTTGCACATGACGTTGGAGAACGTGTATCCATGAACATACGTTCACCCTTCCTTTTTATTTTGACACAGCAGAACGGGGGAAGGAGAGGTTGAAGTTAAAATTAAATGTGCTAACTTCTATGATGAGTGGAGGGGGGAGAGAGAGAGAAAGAGAGCGGGCGAGAGGAGTGGAGGGTTGGTTAAATAACTTCCCATTCATTTTTAGATAGCCATGGATGAGGATGGGATGGGCCCAAATTTCCAAAAGTCAGTCCTCTGCCACTCGTAACCACTGAGAAATAACTTGATTCTGTATGAATTAACATAAAAGCAGGAATTTCCTTCAGTTTAATTGAACTTTCACACGATCGATCAAACTTGATACCGAATTATTCTTCCTCAATAACAATCGCACCAAACGATGATGATATTGACGTATTATATCACGACAGTTGTCACACGAAAGAGAGCGCTTACAGTCGAATTTTGCTGCGGCGACAAGACGTAGCTGAGAGCGATTGAAGAGGAAAAGTGGAAGACGAAGACGGAGCTTGAATTTGAGCGTTCATTGCCTGAAATTCCACCTGACAAAACCAATGACGCAGTGACCAGTTTTCGTAGTACTAAGATTCTCGCTAGAACCCTAAATTCCGAATTCACCAATTACAACCTCATCCATTCCCACTTAGCCTAAAAGTACAAGTTTTGCGGCAAAGGAAAATCGAAATCGAAAGAGAGAGAGAGTGAGCGAGGGAGGATGCCACTGCACAGCCTCTCACAACTCGCCCCTACCACGAGTGGCTTAACTGAGGCAGGAAAGCAAGCTAGACTCCCCAGAAAATTGCAGAAAAATCCGCTTTATCTGTTTCAATTATTTATGGTGACAATTTCTACTTCTGGCCGAATGCTTTGTGTATAACTTCAAAAATATAACTTTTCTTTTTTTTAAACACTAATCATAATTTCATTTTCATTTTTATTTTCATATTGATACAAAAAAACAACCTTCCTTAAATATATTTTATGATTATTTTTTAGAAAAAAATAAACCCTGGGTAAAAAATTACTTAAAAAATCAAAGTAATTTATAAAAGATATTAATCAATTAATTTAAGAAGAGTCATTTAAAAAAAAAAGCAAATAAAATAGATCCTAATTAACCCTAACTAAACTCATACGTGAAAACAGATCATTTAAAAACAAACTAAATCACCCTATTTTATTGAAATGATAAAGGAGCTCAACTGGTATAAAGAACTTTGCTTATATCCGCCATGTCAGAAGCCAACACCTCGAAATAAAATCAGAAGAAAGAATGGCAAAAAACGACGTCTTGTCTTTCCCATAATATTAATAACAACAATATCAGAAATTCTTGATTTGTTTGTTCTTCAGCGTCAACGGCTCTTCAAGGTTCGGTTTTCTTTACCGTATTTACGGGTCGGGTGTGATCGGGTCATCGCCAAATACGCCGGGGCATGACGCCCACTTACCCATTTCTCTTGCCTCCCAGCATCCACCGGCATAATATCAGAAGTTCTTGATTTGTTCTTCAGCTTCGACGGTTCTTTATGGTTCGGTTTTACCATATTTATGGGACGGGTGTGATCGGGTCATCGCCAAATATGTCTGGGCATGATGCCCATTTACCCATTTCTCTTGCCTCCCAGTATCCACCAGCATAACGGTATGTCCCGCTATTCAAGTCCATCTCAAACCACCTCGGTTTCCAGCCCATTTGCTGCATCTTCCCTGCCTACATGATTCACCACAAGGCGATTTTTCTTGAGGCAGAAAAGGAATTAAAGATTTGCAGTTATATGATCACAGAATCGCAATGTTTTGGGGACACAGTCGAATGCCTTGATATGGATTTATCGATCAATTTTTATGTAAATTACTAATACGAATGAATAAATAAAACGTTATATAAAGTAGAATTGTGAAGTCTTGTTTTTTGACAGATTGGGTACACCAGTTAACCAAATTAATTTGGCAGGTTAAATAATCAAGCATTTAAGCTGTTTGGGTACACCAGTTAACCAAATTAATTTGGCAGGTTAAATAATCAAGCATTTAAGCTGTTTGGGTACACCAGTTAACCAAATTAATTTGGCAGGTTAAATAATCAAGCATTTAAGCTGTTTGGGTACACCAGTTAACCAAATTAATTTGGCAGGTTAAATAATCAAGCATTTAAGCTGTTTGGGTACACCAGTTAA
>JAOVVI020010780.1:0-12362 GCA_028571085.2 Nepenthes alata
AATCAAAATACAAGGTCCAAAATTCAATAGTAGTATCATACTCAAATCAAATATCAAATCTAAAATAAATATCCAATCTGAAAATAATCTTCATCGGGACGTATATATATGTATATCAAAATGATTCAGAGGTCCAATTCCAATATCCAATTTTGATGTCCGATCAAATCGTGATGTGGACAGAATCCAATAGCCAAATGATCTCATCACATACACTGAAACTGTAGCCGCACTATAAACAGATTTTTCAAAGTCTAGATTAAAATATATAATCAAAATTATTCGTACGAGACTTATTATGGCACATATGTGGGCAAAGTCGACGAATCTCAAATTCAAATCCAAAATCTAAATCCAAATCAAAATCCAATACAAATCAATACAGAAATATAAAATCATACATCAAATTTAAGTTTTTATTATTTAAAAATTAGCTTGATGAAGAATTACACATAATTTCAACAATCTTATGCAAAATTAAATAAAAATTAGGCTAACATATATGGCCACCCATGTACTTTATACTCATAAGTAAGGTTGCTTACTATATTTTACCACACGTGATATTGGGTGCAAACCTTAAATTTATCATATATATTTAAACGTCTGAATATATTATAAGGTCAAATCAAATCATTCAAATAGGAAGGGCCACAACTCCAAACCTTTTCTGCCAGCGGAAAGAAATTTTTAAATAAATCTCATCGTCGAAAACTGGTTAAAATACACAATATCTAAATCCAAATGTAGTGACCATAACCCAACATATGCATGTGAAAATGCACGGCTCATATAAGTTTCATGCACATTTTCATATACACATATTGATATAAACATATATAGTATTCGATAAATTATTCAGGCTTTTTAAAAAATATTAAATTCACAAAAATTATAAAACTAGTACCAAAAATCTCAAAATCATCCAATGAACCACACATACATATCCAGAATAAATAAATTGGGTATATAAAAATACATATATGTTAGTAAAAATTTTAAACAGTGTCAAAAATATATCATTTATTAAATCAGACTAAGAAAATGGGTTACAGATACTTACTTTGACTTTATACTTCGCAGATCTGAAGAAAGGATGCCCAAAAGTGTCCGAACGACACCTTCTCTCTCCTGCTAACGCGTGTCCCTTCTTTCTTCTCCCTTTCACTCTCCTGCTTTGCACGGCTCTGCCTCTCTCTCTTTTCATGTTCGCCTTCGCCAACGGCGGCTCCGGTATGGCGACAACGACAACCATGGTGGCAGGAACTCGATGATGGCACAATTGCGGATGGAGGCGCATGCAAGTCGTCGGTGGCTCTCCTCTCTCTATCGCGTCGCTTACACAAAATCCATCAAAATTTCAATCGATCTCCACGTAATACATACATACAACCTAAGAATCGATATCTACAAAGAGAATAAAATGATTTACTTGTTTCGATTTCACCATTTTTCTCCGATAATGGCGACAAACGCACGGCGGCCGTTTTCTTTGGTTTGCAATTCCTTCCTCTACTTACGGAGAGGGTTTTGCCGGCTTTCATTCCCGGCGTCGACACCTCTGATGACGGCGACAACCTTGCGTCGATCTCCCTCTCTTTCCTCTTTTTTCCCTCTTCTTCTTCCCACCATTCTCTCTTCCTGATCTCCTTATCTGATTCTCTCTCATTTTATTTCCTTATATATATATATTATATTTTTTCTTTTATTTCAAAATTTAAATTAATACATGGACAACAGCACGGGCTCAACTCGAGCGCCAGCCTAACTGATCCAAATTTATTCTTTAAAATTTTATAATATTTAATTAATTTTTTACCAAACCTAAATTACCAAAAATCATAATTAATATTAAAATAATCTGAATAAGGATCCAAGATATGACAAATTTACCCAAAGATCTCTTAATTTTTATTTTATTCTCCTCTTACAGCCTTCTCTCTCTTTTTCTCTATTCCTTTCTTCCTTTTCTATATCTTCTCTCTAGAATTGTGTAAAAATAATTAAAAGTCAGCTAAAAGGACCTTATATAAAAAACTGGTGTGTGTGCATTTATTAGACGTGCATTAGATAACAAAGTATAAGCCGTACGATGCACAAGTATGCATTAGGCGTTTATGCACGTGTGTCCTTTCTAATACATATTGGGCGTGACCAATCTATCTAAAATACGTACGAACGTCTCAAAGATATCCTTCAAGCGTGATATTTCTTTCCAAAATACACCTATACATGGATTAGGTTTCGGTCAGATATTACTCGGTCTGATGTAATTCAATCAGAAAATTAATTTTGACATAAAATCTCGTCAATATCGACATTTTTATTAATTTAATTTAATTAATTTTAATTAAAATATAAGTCAAGATTCATACTTTATATTAATATTAGTTTAGTTAAAATATTAGCATCAAAAGCAAAGTAAAGTATATAATAGAATATTATTTTCTCTTACATAAGAAATAATTTTTTTAAAAAAAAACCCATAATAAAATCACCTCTAATCTCATTAGAAAAATTGCTTTCCGTTGAGCTCATGAATAAGGGTTATCGATGATGTTATTTTTTTATATTAATTGACTTGAACAAGTTTTAATTTATAAGAATTATAAACGATGTGATTAATAAGTTATTTTTAATAATCATATCCTTTTTCTTATTATCTTAACACCCAATAAAATAATAATATTATTGTAAGATTCTTGATGTCCACTAAATTGCATCGCATTTTGCCCTGTAAAATCGTAATAAATTGTCAATAATTTGCTCGTGGGGATGGATATTATGAATTTGATTTTTTGAATTTTATTCAACGGTTACAATTTTTTTTTTTTAACTTTCAATTTTAATATTTGTTTGGTTTTTGTTTTTTGGGGCGGGGGTGTCTCTGAGTCACACTGCACACTCTACAGAATGTCCCACTCATTTTAATTAGAATAATATCTTCGATTCCATTCCCCAGCCTGGAGAAAGCTGCCATCACTTCCATGCTGCAAAGAGGAGGGAGAGACAAGGAGAACTTTGAAGTAGGGGCTTAGAGGTTGAAACTCATTGAATTACTTCCCGCAAAATCATTTTCCAGGAGTTTCATCTTCATCCCAAATCAAACTAGTCTGATCAAATTTGATCACAAAGAGGAACGAAAACCCTAAGTTGGTTTGAAAATTCTTACGGGGTTTAGACGGATTTCGAGAGTGTGGTCATGAGGTTGAACGGAGAAACTACGGAGATTGATGAAGAAGAGGGGAAATGTTGCGAAAACGAACTGAAGAACTCGATTCCAGATTCAGAATCTCTCTCCATCGCTCCTGGCTTCACCCAGCAAGTTGTCGTTGGCTACGCTTTGACGTCGAAGAAGAAGAAGAGCTTCTTACAGCCAAAACTCGAATTCTTAGCTCGGTAAATAAGTGAATTTATTTGCCTGTCTCTTTTAGCGTTATATATATCTGAATTCTGATTCTTTATTTGAGTTCATTGTTATCTGCGATGATTAGATTCGGGTTTGCAAATGTCTTTCTCGTGTAGAATAATATTGCATAATTTGAGATAATTCGTGAACTATATCAGGATGCGGAATCTTAATGTTCTTTGCACAGTATTTTGTTTGGAATATTCCAGAGCATATATTCTGGTTTGATTTATGTCAACACTTGGTCGTAGTCAGCCACACGACTTTTGGGTTCGGTATAGAACTGGCTTAATCTAATACTTTTGAATTCTGCATTTTTTGAGCGTGACAAGTCATATTATTCTTGGCATACTTACTACTGTTGCTATAATTATACGTAATAATTGTCCCACATGATGCATAATTATTTTATTTATTGAGTTTGATAAAGTCATACTCCCATTTTTAGTTTAGATATAATAACTAATTATTATCAGTGAAGTCATTTTTTTCAAAGACCTGTCTATTAAAGACATACTATTTGATAAAAAGAAGAGCATTTTGATAATTTAGGAATTGATCCTCACTCTAATAAAAGAGGATTCAAAAACATCATATTTGGTATTATTGAATTGTAGAGAAAAAGTAGCGTTCTTAAGATAGAAAGGGGGAAGAAATCAATTCCAATTCTTCGAGACGAGAACAAATCGGCACTAATTCTATAGGTTATTTTTGCAAACAAAGAATTTATATTTATATATCTAGCTATGCCAATTTAAATTTTATATTACAATTTATTGAAGAGCACAATAAAAGAGATCATAAGAATCAAAGTTTTATCTCATTAGAGAATTTTACATCATAATCATGGTTTATTTTCAGTGTCCTTAACATCTATTGGGATTGTGGCTCTACCTGCATGCCAACTTAGGACGGATTTGTATCCGCCGAACATAATATCACTGAAAGAGATTTAAGCTATTGGGTTTTAGATTAACATATACTTATAAACCAATATATAATAGATGTGGGGCTACCAAAATTACATGCAGGCAGTATCTAATTGATCTGCCTTATTACTTATTTGACCTTTTACAATGTTTTTGTTAAAAAGTCCCATGTTTTCTTATTGTTACCCTTCATAGATCTATAATTCACGGTTTATTCTCATTATTTGTAATAATATTAGACAGCCCATCTGCACGCGCAGGTAGTACTTGTAGATGCAGGAGACCTTCTCAACCCAAAGGGCTACAAATATTGGAATATGGGCCAGTGAACACTTGTAAGCCATGACACTTTTTTAGCCAACCAATGTGGGGTGTTTCGATACTGTCACATGCTCAAAGCAGTATCTGTAGGCATAGAAATGCCCACAAAGTGTTGTTCACATACTGACAGGATTCTAGTTGTTTGGTCTGTAACTTTACGAGTGTGAAATGGTTGACTAAATATAACCAGTCATGGTGTGATGTGGAACTATGTTATTTCCGTTGATCAAGACTGGCATCTTCCAGAAAAACTGTCTTTGCGAATCTTATTAAAGTATTTATATGCAAACCCCTTGTTGCATTGTACCTTCTTTAGTTCTATAGTTCTGGATGTTTTTTTTGTTAGGTGGATTACTTAGATCTATAACCTCTTGCATTCCTGCTGCTACTTATACGTAAGTCAATATGCGAATATTTATTAGAATGTTAACAAGTTTTTAAATGTCATTTCATCATGATATAAACTGGTTGTTTCCTGGCTGTTATAGCTCAAAATGGTTGACTAAATGTAGTTAGCTGCATTGCAGAAGCAAGGGGATTTTATTTGTTCCCATTGATCCTAATCGTCCACTATCAGAACAAGGCCCGTTTGATGTTCTTTTGCATAAGGTCAGTAATTGTCCCTTTACCACTCATAGAATTTCTCCGTTTCTTCTTGTGTCCTTTCTCTATTTTATAGTTTTGTAATAATGAAATCCTTGTCAGAAATCATCTTCTCCATCCTGTACCCCCACCCCCAGTAAGAAAAGAAAAGAAAGAGAAAAAGGTGGTAGAGATGAAAGACGAGAGGATACACTGCAAATTAACCTTTTCTGATATTTGACCTCAGGGCAATGCTAGAGAGGTTGTCTGCTGCGGTTTTTTCCTTAGGCCTTTCCCTTTCCGTCTCCCCCTCCATTGCCTTCTTGCTTATTCAATTTTGTCAGTATGAACTAGTTATGATTGTCATTGTGCCCTCTGTATCATAGTTCATTACTTTGAAAATCATGCTAGATTATTTATGCTCACCAATTATGCAATAAGGCTCTGGTTGGAGTTAGATGAATAAAAGCAAAAGAATTTTGTTGAAAGATGGCTATACTTTTCAAATTGCCCCGTTATCTTTTTCCTGTTGTCAGTTTTTTGAGGCTTAAAATGAGCTTAAGATTTTGCTGCTTGTTCTGTTTATGTTTCTAACATTCCTTTGTTCTCTGCAGTTGTTGGGAAGGGAGTGGAGCCAGCTTCTCGAGGTTTGTCCTGCTAAATCTTACAATGTTCAATTTAATGCTTGAATTTAACACATTGATGAAGTTCTGTCATTCTTTCAGTTCTTGCTGCGTGACTTTTACTGCTTTTCTTTATAAATGACTTATGCTTTACATTTATTTGCCTGTGTTTTTCTTGACTAGCTATGGAAGGTGCAATTCATGTCTGGCATTTATTGAGGACTGACATTTATTTGGTTGAACAATTTTTATTGTTGTCTGACATATCTGTCGTGAGTCATGATCAGATAGCTGTGGGTGGTCACAAGAAATAACAGTGAGGATTTTAATTTCTGCAGTCATTTTAAATAACTTGTCTTGGAGTTGCCGAGAATGGCTGCAAAAAACATCTGACAGCATTGTTCAGTTGTCACTTGTCAGGGTCTGTCACCTTGATCTGTAGGTTCTGATAAATGTGATTTCCAGTTTAATATTGTTATGGGATTTGGAATTAATTTTAGTGAATAGGATGTGCCCTATTGTTATCCAATCAAACCTACCAGCTAAAGCTTTTTTTGACGGCAGAGATTTTCATATCTCCACCCCTATCATCCATTATGAGGCTTCTTAGTAGATTGCAGGTGAATGATATCACCAACAATGACCATGCACTAGGTAAATCTAGGTAGAAAACAATTGGAATCAAACTCGTGACCATGGATCTAACCTTGCTGCCTCAAGTCACCATTTCCTACAACTATGCAGGTTGCCTACCGACTATATTGACGTCGTAAATCAGTTTTAACTCAATAGTTGTAGAAGAAGTTGATCGTTTTATCTGCGCATTGGATGGTATGATGCTTTTTAAGTTTTCAGATATTTTTTATCTACTCTTGTCAACCGGCTTTCCCTTCACTTTCTTTTTGTATCGAGGATCCTGTGCTGAGTTTGAAATGCTATTCCAGCACATTAAAAAGAACAATTTTCTGGACTTTTGAATGTAATATCTTGTGGTCACCATAGATATGTGCAATTCTAATTCTTAGATTGGTTCATGCGCAAAGTTTTATGGTAGCCAGTAGCCAATTACCATCAAAATTGCAGCTGCAGATGAATAAGCAATGATTTGTAACGTGCCTTTAATGATTCTCAATGTAAAGAAATGTCATGCTGGTTGGTAGAAGCTCTAGAAACAACAAAAAGTTGGTTTCACATCTGTGCTCAGGTGGTGGCGAAAATCTTAGATCTGTAAGATTAGTTTGTAGCTAAAGTAGATTTAACTTTCTATGGTCGGAGATTATTAAGATTGTTGCAAAATTTTAATATATATATATATATATATATATATTTTAAATTTTAACTCTATATTTGAGTTGATTTGAGAAGACTATATACTATAGTTTGGTTATTTTTTAAAATTCGCCTTCAGAAGTCACACTCACAAACTAGAACTTCATTCTTGCCATTTTGTACCGACATGCTCTCTTATAGGATTATGGGCTGAAACATCCAGAAGTGACAATCCTTGATCCTCCATATGCTATACAACACGTACACAACCGCCAATCAATGCTCCAAGACGTTGCTGCTTTGGACTTGGCTGACATCCATGGTAATTCCTATAGTACTTGCGAGTGAGATGTACATCTTGAGCTCAACAAGTTTTGACGAAGTATGCAGTTATTGTGCAGTTACTGTTCATTATCTAATGGCATCTTACTGCTTTATGTTTCCTATATATCAGTTTATCTGCTCCTTTTCCGTATTCTATTCTGATTTCTCAATTTTAGTATCTGACCCAGGAGATAGTTGTGTTCATCCGAAGGTTTTATCATAACATTCTAACCTAAGTTTTATGATGATGCATGCATACTGTTTGGTGCTGACCAAATCTTTCTGATATATTTGCTGTGCTATAGGTAGAGTTTGTGTGCCAAAGCAACTGGTTATTGAACAAGATCCTTCTTCAATTCCGAATGAGGTGACTAAAGGTGGATTAAAGCTACCATTAGGTATGGTTGCGGTACTTTACTTAATTTTAAAAAAGATTAGTATTCCACTCAATCTATTCTTTATGAAAATCTATGTTTTGTTGGGGAATATGGTATGACACTGACTGTATGAAAGTGGCATAGATTTTTATGGGTGTATTTTTGGAAATGCTTGAGTGTTTGCAGCATTGTCCACAAAATCTAATTCCTCCATTGTGTGGACTGGAGTGCTAGCATGGGAATTTACAAGGGGCAAATGAAGTATATACATGAAGTTTCAAAGTGCCTAGCTAATTCACTCTCAGAGAAAAAAAACTGTCACACCAACTTGGAAAAAGTTTAGCTGGCTGAGGAATTTAATTTGTTCTGTAATCAAGGACATAGGACACATATTTTCAAGGATACTGCGTATCCTATGAGTCAAATCAGGACAAAAGAAATTCTTGGGTTTGGCTGAATGGTTTTGTCAATAGCATATTCCTGAGATCAACTACAACCATTCCCAGGGCCTGCCTTGGTGGCTTTTCAAATTACTTTTGATTTGAGTTATAAATTGGATCTCTCCCTTAAAAAAGCTTCCTAAATATGATAGATATTTTTGATAAAAGCTATAAATTATAGATATTCCCAAAAGCGCTTCCAAAAAAAGAAAAACACCCTTTTACTTCCGGTTGAAGTTTGATTTTTCCTTGCTCATGAAAAAGATCTTAGGCTGTTAAATTGGGAAATTTACTGGAATGTTACTGTTTCATATTGCCCTTGATTCTGTAAATGATCTTGTGCTCACTGATTGAAATATTCATCCTTGTCATTCTTGGACTCATGTTTTCTGCGTGCCATCATCTTAATTAAGCAACCCCCACTTTCCCTTAAAAAAATAAAAAATTGATTAGTCACCTGTTTGCTTCATAGCAAAGTCATTTGAGATTGCCTACGCCTTGGAGAGGCCATAGTTTATGATGTTATTGCTTGTTAATCACTCATCTCTCATTTAGATTCTACCTGTAGTCAGTAATGATTATCATAACATATGAGGAATTTACCATACAAATCAGACAATGATTGATGCAGTAGAAACTTTTTCCCCTCTCCACTATAATCTGCTGACAGTTGTCTGGAAATTGCAAGACTTTTTCTCATTTGCAGTTGGTTGAAGTATTTGAATGTATTCCATTTGTTTTCTTTCCTTCTCCCTTCATGCCATTTCATTTATTTTAACAATTTTGGTTTTGATTTCTAGTTGCAAAACCATTGTTTGTTGATGGAAGTGCAAAGTCACATGAACTCTTCCTTGCTTATGATATGTATTCCCTCTCAGAACTCGAGCCTCCTCTGGTTCTTCAGGAATTTGTTAATCATGGTAAGAGGTTGCAATTAGTGCATTGATATGACATACACTGCCATCTCCTGAATAACTTGTGTTGTTACCATACATGACAGTTTCTGAAGTTGGTTGCGTCTTAATTTTGAATCCTTCCTTATTAATTGTAGGTGGTGTTATGTTTAAAGTCTACGTTATTGGAGAAACTATAAAGGTAGTGCGACGATTTTCTCTCCCTGATGTATGCAAGCGAGAGCTTTCCAAAAGTGGTGGTGTGTTTCAATTTCCGAGGGTTTCATGTGCTGCAGCCTGTGCAGATAATGTGGATTGGGATCCCGCGGTGGCTGGTGAGTTTTTCTTTTACCCATACCCTTTTCTTCAAATTAATTAACATAACTTCTCTGATGAATTCATTATTCATGCTGAAAGCCTGAAACGTATTGATATATACTAGCTGCTGAACATAGGCTTATAAGTTGCACCTATAGTAGACAGGATGAGGGGAATGACATCTAAATTGATTCAGATAGTTAAAACTTTGGTCAAATGAAGCTCATGTGAGAAAATATGTATTAGTTGTGATTAGGTGGATGAAAGGAAGAGTCAAATCAAGGAAAATTTGATATGAGATGATAAAAAATAATTTAAAATTACTTATATCCTCGTATTGTACTAAAATGTAAAATTATAAAAACGGATTCATATAATTGATCCTACTTAGTTGGTTTCAGGCTTTGTTGTTATATCATATTCACAAATGCACTTTATGAGGGGTCGTATTGGCATCACGGTATCAACATTGAAATGATTTTCTGCCCGTCTTCACTCACATTCTGTTCTTTACACTGCTTTGATGAATGAATATCTTCAGCATGTTTTCCTTGACTGGAAATATTTTTCTGAGTACTAACCAAGAACCTCTCCAAGAGTGTGTGAATCCATTTACGTTATCTTGCAGAGCTTCCACCACCTCCATTACTCGAGAAGCTTGTGAAGGAGCTCCACCGGCGACTGGTATGTTTCATCTTTAATTTGTTATTTCTAGCGGCAAATGTGTGAATTCATTGAATTCTTAAGCGTTGAATTTGCACTGCATCATTTAGGGCCTCCAGCTGTTTAATGTTGATATGATCCGCGAGCATGGGACAAGAGATCTGTTTTACGTCATTGACATCAATTACTTCCCTGGCACGTGCTCATTCCAATCTTTCTGTTTCTTTTAATTTGCTACACCATTTCACAGTTTTTTTCCTTGCTCAGCATTCATTTCTTAGAAAGAAATGATATCTCAATTTCCTTTATTCAATTCACATTGTTGCTTGTATCTGTGGATATTGTTTACAAAGCCGATGAGGACTTAATATGCTAGAAATCGATGCTTTATGAAGGAAAGGATTTCTTTCCGTTATTTCTTTCCTCTTCAGCTGTTCTCTTCATGTAATCAGGATCCTTTTCCATGATGAAATTTATTGACAATTTGTGTTGATCATTCTACTATATTTTCTTTAAAAAAAATGCTTGGAGACATCATTCGTACACTCAGGTAATGTGACATCCCATTCATCCATCTAAACTAGCACACCCAAATAATAATAGATGGATAAATGAGGCATGATGTCAAAATGATATCTAGAGGATGTCTTAAAGGCAGCCTTGCAACGATACGAATGCCAATTTCTAGACTTGGTATTATTTTATCTTCATGCTTTGTTTTCTCATTTGCTATATACATTAGCAAACTTATATCGAGTCATCAAATGTCTTTTCCAAACGATGGCAGGTTATGGAAAAATGCCAGAATACGAGCACATATTCACTGATTTCCTCCTGGGCCTCAAGCAGAACTAGCACGGGAAGAGGCTTTGTTGAAAGTTAAGCACCATCATTCTTGATGTTTTGCTTGCACGGTTTGGCAATTCTACAAAGAGGTTTGAGTACGTATTCCTAGTTAACCTCTGTAATTGCGTACCAGTCCTCGTATAAACCTTTGAAGAGATCTCCCACCCCATCGTGTGTACAATTTTCTTCTTTTGCAGTGTTGAAATCTGTATGCTGCTGTTGCTGCTCTCATGCTGATGTTAAATCGATGTGGGAAGAGTTGTTTCTGTACATAATCAATCAAAGCCTTTCATCGAAGTGGACAGATTGCTTGATCCCTAATATTTTTAGGCTACATCGATACCCTATGCCGGGGAAATTCTAACTTCATTGCGATTTTAACCCGATTTATTTTCTAGCAAATTCAAATGTCAGTGAAGCACTTTGGTCATATATCAATTAACTATATCATATAACATTTATATGTAGGCATTATGTATGGAAACATTGCTGCATCCTCTTCCAAGTTGGATGACACTGCAACATGTATGCTTTGAAGTTGGAATGTTATGTTTGGGAGACTAGTCTCTTTGCAATCTATGATGTTTGCTCTGATGGGTCGATTCTAATTCAAAGGATCATTTAGTGTACGAGGTTTTGCCGTCGTGTTATTTGTGAAAGGTTATATGCGCTTAGTTTGATATTATGTCATAGGGATTCATATTTTACGAATCTATATTGGCTAATCTTTTGGTTTTTATGGTCACATTAGATTCATTGGGTATATTATAAATAATGTATTTTTACATTATTTTTGGGTGATATTTAATTAAATAATGCATATGTTTATTTTAATTTTATTTTTGAAAATATTTATTTTTGCATACTATACAATCCGGTTAAGTTCATGCAATAATAAGTGATTGCTACTCTTAGTATGTAAGTGTTGCGTTTCGGATCCTCGGGTTCGTGCAACACAAGTGTGTTTGGAGTGCAGAGAATGAGAGATTTGAAACCGACTTTACGTGGAAAGCCTCTCCTTGAATGAGGAGAAAAAATTACGAGACTCTGGACCTGTTGAAATGTTTTACTATGGATGTAAGTCTTACAAAGTACAAGTTTTGGGAATTCTTTCATTGTCTATTGTTTTGTGTTTCTTTCCCTTAGAAATTCTCTTGCATTGGGAAGCTTTGTCACAGTCGTTTCTTCTTGTGTGAAAGAGAGGAAGAAGGTCTCCCAGGAGGTCGTAAGAGAGGTCGTAAAAGGTTGTCGAAAAAAGTCCCTGAGGCAAGAGCCTCTGCTAAGTATTTATAGGCAAAATTGTGCCGTTGGGGAGAGGACACGTGGCACCTGGAGGATGGCCGAGAGGGCGTCCACTTGTCCTGTTGG
>JAOVVI020010781.1:0-12928 GCA_028571085.2 Nepenthes alata
CTCACGGCCTTAGATCATGTGGAGTATCATGATCCTTTCCTCGTTCTCTCGCATCGTTTGCTAGTACGACCTACTGGTCCTGGTCCGCAAAGATTAATGAAAATAATAAAAGTGTATGAAACGTATCTAATGTTAATATGCAACCCATGCGATCCCAAAGGTCCTCTTCCTCTCATGCTCTTCTTTTTAATTGAAGTTATATGATTTTTCCCATCCCACCATTGTTTCTATTATTTATCTGTCCTCTGATAGTGATGTATGTTTATACTTGCTGGGCTTTTTAGCTCACGCTTGCTTCTCTCCTTTCAGATGAAAATGCTGTGATGCTCGAGGAGACTGAGTAAGCTGTAGGAGCGATATAGGCGACCTAATTTCTTGTGCGGAGCTTGAGGACATAGCTTGATTATGTATGGAACAGGGATTTGTATTGTATTTTGTGAATCCCAATTATATATTATGTTATGTATGTGTATGTGGATGTGGATGTGGATGAACAGTTTGGTTTCTTGTGTGTTATGGTTTCATGCTTCCGCAGGTTACTTTTGTCGTTATTGTTTGGGTTTCTTTTAGTTGGCATCCTTTCTGTGCCGGCGTTGTACCTGAGTTATGACGTCGGTGCCACCGGAGGTGTTGTGGTGGCTATGAGATCCTGTGGTTTGTTGATAAATGTTATGGATTATTGTACAGGCTTATTTACAGGTGTTTATATTTTTGACAAACGTCCAATTTATAAATGAAACTCTGTCCAATTTTCTGCAGAAATTTATAATTCTAATTATGGGCATTAATGATGTCTTTATTGACAGAGGGTTATTTAAGGAAAATAACCCGGTCTGTCAC
Source organism: Nepenthes alata (assembly GCA_028571085.2). Taxonomy (NCBI): domain Eukaryota; kingdom Viridiplantae; phylum Streptophyta; class Magnoliopsida; order Caryophyllales; family Nepenthaceae; genus Nepenthes; species Nepenthes alata. Next base: position 841 of record JAOVVI020010781.1, read on the forward strand.
ATGGATAAATCTTTATTGGCTGATATTGTGTATCCTCGATGTTTGGTTTAGATTAATGGATATGAGTTGTTGGTAGATTTAATTTTACTTAATATTCCGGACATTGATGTCATTTTGAAGATGGATTGGCTAGCATGCTATCATGCTAGGATGGATTACTTCACCAAGAATATTTTGTTTTGCATTTCGGGTTTTGAATTTTTAAAGTTTCAAGGAAGAGTTAGAAGGGAGACGACTAGATCGATTTCAACTTTGCATGCAAGTCATTTGATGAAAGACAGATGCCAAACTTATTTAGCATATGTGAGCACTTATGGAAGTCATACTGTATTCATTGAAGACATTTCTGTTATATGTGAATTCGAGAATGTCTTTCTGGAAGAGTTGTATTAATTACCTCATAATTGAGAGATTGAGTTTGCTATTGATGTATGCTAGAATTTGTATTGATTTCAAGGACTCATTATAGAATGGCCCTGTTTGAATTGAAAGAGCTGAAGTAACAATTGTAAGATCTGTTGGAGAAAAGTTTTATTCGGTCGAGTGTTCTTTGACGGGATGCTCTAGTACTTTTTGTGAAAAAGAAGGATGGATCGATAAGATTATGTATGAATTATTGGGAGTTTAATAAAATCATGATCAAGAATAAGTATCATCTTTTAAGAATAGATAATTTATTTGATCAATTGTATGGAGTACAAGTCTTCTTTAAGATCAATCTGTATATAGGATTCCATCAGTTGAGGATTCAACTGGAGGATGTAGCCAAGATAGCCTTAAGGATAAGGTATGGTCATTATGAATTATTGGTGATGGCTTTTTGGTTAATGAATGCATTGGCATCTTTTATGGATCTTATAAATTGAGTTTTTTAGCTGTACTTGGATTAATTTATGGTGGTCTTTATCAATGATATTTTCATTTATTTGAAAAGCTTTGAAAAGTATGAAACCCATTTGAGAATTACATTATAGACTTTGAGGAAAAGGTAGTTATTTGTGATTTGGAGTTGAAGGTTTATAAACAGAACTATCTCACTCATTATTTGGAGTTGGCAGTTATGATTATTGCGTTGACGATTTGAAGGTATTATCTATATGGAGAGAAGTTTGTAGTATATTCTGATTATAAGAGTTTAAAATATTTATTCTCCCAAAATGAATTGAATATGTGATAACGTAGGTGGATAGATTTGTTGAAAGATTATGATTGCGAGATCCAATATTAACCTGCACCGATACTTTGAGTTGAAAGTTTTCAGGTATGATAGCCCATTTGATGATTAATGAATGGGAGATGTTGGATGGAATGAAATGTTGCACTATTTGGTTGCACTCCTAGGGGTTAAGGATGATGTTATCATATTTTCAAGTGCAGCTAGTGATTTTGGAGAAGATTAAGGAGACTCAGATAAGCAACCCATACTTGATGGATTGCCAATGATTTGGGTAATGACTTGTGGGCGGATTTTAATGTATGAGCAGATGAAATTATTTACTTTTGGGATAGAATTTATGTTCCAAATATTGAGCAGTTAAAGGAGGAAATATTGAATGACTCTCATAGGTTGAAGTATACTATTAATCTAGAAGTGAATAAGATGTATCAGGATATGAAGAAGAGTTCTGGTAGTGGAACATAAGGAGGGATATTGTAGCATTTGTGATAAGGTACATCATATGTCAACAAGTGAAAGTCGAGCATAAGAAACATTTAGGATTTTTTCACTCTCTGCCGATTCTCAGTTAAAAATGGAAGCACATTGTAATATATTTTGTTTCAAATTTGCCAAGGACAACAATGAATTTGGATGTCACTTGGGTAATTGTAGACAGGCTGATGAAGTCGGCTCACTTTTTGTTGATTAGAATGACATATTTTAGGGATAAGTTGGCATGTTTGTACATTAATGAAATTGTGAGATTGCATAGTATCCAACTTTGATAGTCTCTTATTGTGATCTAAGGTTTGTGTCAAAATTTTAAAAAAATTTGCATAGAAAATTGGGTACCAAGTTGGAGTTTACTCTGGCATTTTAGCCGTAGACAGACGATCAATCAGAAAGGACTATTCAGGTTTTGGATGATATGTTGAGAATATCAATTTTAAAAATGAGAGGAAATTGGGATAATTTTTTGCCTCTAGGAGAATTTGCTTATCATAATTGTAATGTACCGGTTTTCGAATATAGTAATTATGGGTAATTAAATTAAAATAATCAAAATTAGGCTTAAGGTATGTAGAAAAATATGTTTTGGAAGCGGTATAGGAAGAAACGGGAGGTTGCCTGCTGGGCTCCTGAGGTGGCGCCAAGGGTGCCCAGTTTAGCTGGCCGGCACCTATCGAAAGGTCGAGCGCCGCCAGGCAGGCGTCGAAACCAGTAAGTGTGCCCCCAAAGCACACCCGAGGCTCACCCTGATAGGCGCTCGAGTGCCAGTCCAAGTATAAAAATGTGTTAGGGCTTCTATCTATTAATTCGACGCGGTTTTGAGAGAGAGAGAGCTCGAAGGAGAAGAGAGAGAAAGTGAAGATCGAGTCCTTCGAGTCCAAATCTGGGTTAGAGCTAGTTGGAATAGTGATAGATTGGGTTGAGATAAGTGTACTCATATCCTTTTCTTTCTCTTTTAGCATTATTCATTCGATTTTCTTGGGTATTTTTATTCCGATATCCATAAATGCTGTTATTTTCATGTTACCCATGACTTAAGCATTCATATATATTGATTTCATATCAGATTTCTTAGTTTTTGATAGGTTTTCGCACTGAAACCCTAACCTCGCTCCCGGATGCCTTCACCCTCCAATTTTTGAGAATTTTGAATAAATTAGCTATAAAATATCATTATTCGTGCTTTGAATATGTTAATTTATCAAATAGGTGTCTGCTTTGGTAGTTTTATATGAAATTAAATTCGCTGGAACCCTACCCTGCACCCCTTTGAGTTTTATCCGAATTGTTTGTAATTATAATGATTTGGCTTTAGAAATTCGTAATCCTAACTTTATGGATGCAGCACCCCGTATATTTGGTATTTATGCACATATATTTTATATACGTTAATTTTATATATTCTGAAATATTATCGGATATGAATCGGGATATTATTTTACATGTATATTACATAAATTATCTTGTAATACTTCAAAAATTACGTTGTTTGCGTTTGTGCAGGTAATTTATTATCCAGAAGTTCTAAAGTTATGTTTGGCTTACGGTAGTAAGAATTTTAATTTTTTCATACTTTATGATGTTTATACATATAATTTAAATCATGTGAAAACTTAAACCCATAAGAAATATAAAAATTATGTAAGTATACGAAGGGAATGCCACCATTTGATATGTTATTATTGGTTCTCTCAGAGTAAGAACTTTGTGAAAGAAGTTTGGTAAACTTTTCCTTAAAGAATAAGAAATTGTGAAACTTGGACCACAAATTTATATTTCAGAGGGTAATATTCTATGGCATGCCTTAGGATATTACAGTGGTAGATTGAGGAACACTCTTAGACTACGAGAGATGTTCTAGTGGTATATATGTTATTTGACCCTAGGTATTGGGCTCCGTTCGTCATGAGACATTAAAGTTATATAGGTAGCATATCTATTATTTGGCCAAAGGTATCGAGCACCGTCCGCCGCGGGACGTTAAAGTTACGTGGGTAGCGCATCTGTTATCTGGCCCTGTATATCAGTTGAAAGGTATACTGTGATGGAACAGATCATCATCCACTAATGATCTCCGTCGATTATCATACATAACTTAAAGGAACAAATCCACAATTAATTAAGCCCATAAATTTCTGCAAATAATTAGGTAGAGTCTCCCCTAAATATTGGCAAAAATTATACATACAACATGAATAAATGCAACCTATACAAGACATTCCAACACATTGACCGAAAAACTTAATCCATTCAATCATCCACAACATTTTCACAACTCATACACAGGACCAACATCAATTGCCATATTATCCACAGCTCCAACATAGTATTTACAGCTACCACATTGGATCAAATAGAGATACCATCTAGGAACTTATACAGTTTCCAAAATCATCAAACCTGCGGAAGCATACTATATCCATAGATTGACATGTAGAAGCATAACAATAATCCATGATAAATACAACATGATATGTTATTTAATACATCAATTCATCTAACACATTAGATGGCTTCATTCACAATACATTAACTTCTAAAATTTGCCTAAGTCCTTAAGTCCAGCAATCTTCTTAGCTAATCTTTAGTTTTACTCTTTCTCATCAGGTATAAACTCAACTATTTCATCTAGAATAATAGATAAAATAGTAAGGAGTGAGCCAACAGCTCAATAAGGTACTACAATAACAAGGACATACAATGTTTCATTTAATGTACGAATATAAATAGAAGGGAAGGCGTAGAATGGATAATGATTCATAAATGCATATGGATCAGGAAATAGCATGAATTGATTCTTAAACATGACCTTGAAGACAAAATCTAAATTTTTATTTTTTTATCTTTTCCTTTAATTATTCCTTCCACTTATCTTAGCTAGAAAAGCATGCTAAAGAATACAAATCGGCTCATTTTACTTGTTCTTTAGATTAACTTCATCATCTTGAGGGACCCCAACTAGTAGGCCCTACTAGTTAAGGGAGCGAATAATTGAGGATAGATTGTGATACTCCACACAATCCAAGGCCATGAGTTTTTCCTTATTTACATCCTGAGGGCAGGATAATCATAATTTCTTATCCTTCTTATTTACATCCTAAGGGTAGGATAATCGTAATTTCTTGTTCTCCTAGTAATGCCCCGAGGAAGGCAGACCATATATCACTATGGACAGAGTTATCCTTGATTACCACTATAACATCCTAAGGTATGCCAAAGAACACTAACCGCTGAATAATATACCTTAGTCCAATTTCTTACCCATTTTAACTTATCTTGGCTATTCTTACTCTTACTTCTTAGCCCTAAATCATCATAATTTAAGGAAAACTTCAATTTCATACATCTTAACCTTCAGATAAACCTTGAATTTCTCAATAATTTCTCGACAATGTAACTTTTTAGCAATTTTCAGATAAACATGTTTGACAAGCTTACATAATTCATCACATATCATTTTTACATCATAACTCAAATTTCATAACAATTTTCATACTTCATTTTCGAGCTAGGATTTGGGAAAATCATTCCGGACGCAAATTAGACATGAAACGCAAGCCAAATCATGAAATCGGAACCATAATAATATCCAAATGAAAACATAAAAAAGCAACAACAAAGAAGAATAAGCTTAGGGTACACTTGTCTCATTCTAATTTAACGATTTTCTTACTCTGATTGGACCGAAATCGGCGGAGAAACCCTTCCCTTTTTCTTTTCCTCTCTTCTCCCCTTCGTGGTCTGCATTCGTTTGTGGCCCTCTCTCTCCTAGTTTTTCTATTTAAAACATGAAACGTAAGTCAATGGCAAAATATTCTAACAGGCGCTCGAGCGCCAAGCGGGCAAGTGCGGCGTGCTAAAGCCCACAGCGAGCATGCAGCAGGCGTTTACATTTGTAAAATGGCGCTTCCTTGCGCGTTTGAGCACAGCAGCGAGCCCAGCATTTTTGTGATTTTGTGCCCCCGTCTTGCTCGAGCCCACGACGAGCCCAGTAGCTTCTATCCAACAGGCTCAGCCCTGCAGTTTACTATACTATGGTTAATTTTTTAATTTTTTTAATTTCACTTATCCTAAATTTAATTATATCAATTTAATTACTAAAATTTACCATGTTTTAAATACCCATACATTATAATCCTCCCCCACTTATAAAATTCGTTCTCAAAATTTAATGAAGCTACATACCTCAAGGAAAAGATGGGGGTATTTACTTCGGATCTCCTCTTCGCGCTCCCATGTTGCTTCTTTGGGCAAATAATTCTTCCATAAAACTTTCACCAAATGAATGGTCTTTGCGTGAAGTATCTGATCCTTTCTACCTAAAATATGCACTGCCTCAATATAAGTTAGATCCTTGTTCACCGCTAGAGGCTCGAATTCAATAACATGCGTGGGATCATGAACATACTTATGAAGCATCAACACATGAAATACATAGTGAATATCCGCCAAACTGGGTGGCAACGCCTATCTGTAGGCCACTTTCTTCATTTTCTCCAAAATTTTTAAAGGGCCAATAAATTACGATTTAAATTTTCCTTTTACCCTGAATCTGATTGTTCCATTTGATGGTGATACTTTCAAGAATATATAATCACTCACCTCAAATTTTAATGATGATCTCCTCCGATCTGCATAGCTTATCTGCTTGCTCTGTGTAACTTTCAAATTCTCATGGATTACTCTAATCTTCTTCGCGGTCTCCTTAATGATCTCAGGAACCAAATGCTTCTTATCTCCTGTTTCCTCCCAATAGATTAGTGATCTATATTTCCTCCCATAAAGAGCCTCGAATGGTGCCATGCCATACTTGTTTGATAACTATTATTGTACGCCAATTCCACTAAGGCCAAATAATTATCCCGGTTTCCCTTCATATCATCCATAATCTAAATCATACGCTCCAATTGACTGTAAAATTGGGGGTGATATGTCGTACTAAATTTTAATTCTATCCCCAGCTCTTTATGCAAGCTTTCCTAAAATTTAGAAATAAACCTTGGATCCCGATCTTACACTATCGTAGTAGGCACACCATGAAGTTTGACAATCTCATTTATATACAATTATGTCAACCTATCCCGAGGATACGTTGTCCTGATCACTAAGAAATGGGCTGATTTAGTCAGCCGATCAATGATAACCCAAACAGTGTCATAGTTCTTAGGAGTTTTTAGCAAATCTAATACAAAATTCATCGTGACATCTTCCCACTTTCAATTTGGGATTGGCATCAGCTGCAACAATCCAGATGTCATTCTCCTTTCAGCTTTTAATTGTTGGCAAGCAAGACATCTCTCCAGAAAAGCCACAATGTCTCTCTTCATATTCCGCCACCAAAATGTCTTTTTTAAATCCTCATACATTTTATTAGTCCCTAGATGAATTGTATCGAGACCGATGGGCTTCCTTCAAAATTTTTTCCTTTAACTTCTTATCATTCAGCACACACAAACACTCTCTAAACCTCAAAATTCCATCAGTACGAACATTAAAATTAATCTGGAAGTCTTTACTCAATTCCCCCACAATATCCATAAGAAAATCAGTTACCTTCTTCTCCTTGATTTCCTTTAATACCTCCAGCTATATCTGTAGATACGATAGAATCATCCGATTACCTCGAACATATCTTTGAATCTCTCACTGCTTTAGACAATCTAGCATCTCCATTTACTTTATCTGCAAACTTGCCACAAAGCTTGATCGGCGGCTCAAAGTATCGGCAACTATATTGCTTTTTCAGCATTGTATTGAATCTCGCAGTCATAATCTTTCAGAAAATCAACTCACAGTCTTTGCCTCATGTTTAACTCTTTCTACAAAAATAAATATTTTAAACTTTTATGGTCAAAATAAATAAAAAATTTCTCACCATAAAGACAATGTCTCTAAATCTTCAAGGCAAACACAACTGCAGCTAATTTCAAATCATGAGTTGGATAATTCTTTTCATGCACCTTTAGTTGTCTGGACCCATAAGTATCTTTTTTTTTATTTTGCATCAACACACAACCCAAGCCCGTTTTGGAGGCATCACAATAAACCTCAAATCCACTAAATCCCTCTGGGATAGTCAACACTGGAGCAGTTGTTAGGTGATTATTTTATTCTCAAAAACTCTGATCATAGTCCTCAGTCCATTCAAATTTGACCTCCTTCTTTATTAATCGAGTCAAGGGCATAGATATCTTAGAGAAATTCTCTACAAATCTTCTATAATACCTTGCCATGCCGAGAAAATTCCTAACTTCAATTATTAAGGTAGATATATTCCAATTAATAATAACCTCTATCATTTTTAGGTCTACAGCAATACTACCATTAGAAATAACATGCCTAAAAAATATCTCCTCTTCAAGCAAAAACTCACATTTATTCAATTTAGCATACAATTTCTCCTCACGAAGCACTTGAAAAACAATCCTCAAGTGATTCTCATGCTCTTCATGACTTTTAGAGTATATCAAAATGTCATCAATAAATACCACCACAAATTTATCTAAATATGGTTGGAATACCCAATTTATTAGATTCCTAAAATTACTAGGGGCGTCACTAAAACCAAATGGCATAACAAGAAATTTATAGTAGCCATACCTCATCTGAAAAGCTATTTTGGTCACATCCTCCTACTTAATCCTCAATTGGTGGTATCTCGATCATAAATCAATCTTGAAAAACACCTGATATACTTACAATTCGTTAAATAAATCATCAATACGCGGTAATGGATATTTGTTTTTAATTGTAATCTTGTTCAGTTCACGATAATCCACACACAGCTGCAAGGACTCGTCCTTCTTCCTCACAAATAGTACCGGTGCACCCCACGGAGATACACTAATTCTAATAAACCTCTTGTCTAACAATTCTTGCAACTACAACTTCAGCTCATTCAGTTTGGCAGACACCATATGATATAGTGCCTTTGAAATTGGACTAGCACCAGGAATAACCTTAATTTCAAATTCAATCTCCCGATGAGAAAGCAACCTAGGCAACTCCTCTGAAAATATATTCTCAAAATCACATACATCCAAAATCTCTTTCGCCAGCATACTATGACTCCCAATGGTATTTGCATATGCCAAATAAGCCCGGCATCCACTCCGGATCAAATACTTAGCATGCAATGCCGAAATCAGTACGAGCATCTCCTTCCTTCTAATGCCTTGGAAGAAAAAGGGCCTAACTCCAGGGATGGTGAAACACACCCTCTTCAAGAAACAATCAATATTGGCATGATAATTGGCTAGCCAGTTCATCCCCAAAATAATATCAAAATCACACATATCTAACAATATCAAATCCACCATCAAATGCATCCCATTCACCTCAATCATACACTACGAATATATTATATCAGTAATTATCGATGATCCTGTAGGCATTGATATAGTTTGAGAATAATCTAGAATTCTCAGAGTTGATGTGATATGACATGCAAATTATGAAAAAAATAAAAGAATTCATAGATCCTGAATTAAATAAAATAGAAACTAAAACTCTACAAATAAGAAGGGTACCTTCTTACTTACAAAAAAAAAAGAGAAGGGTATCTTCCACCACATTTGGGGATGCCTCAACATCCTGAACAATCACCGCAAAAGCTTTTGCTGGTACTGTAGGCTTCTTTACTTCCAACCTCTTTGGTAGGGGACATTCCTTGATCCAATGGTCATATTGTCCATAATTGAAACAGGCCCCCATCAATTTTAAGAGAGGCTTCTCAAAATGTTTCTTCCCACAATAGACATAATCAACTGCTGACCCCTGGGAACTAGTCACTGACTGAACTTCAGTGACACTCTTCCCCTTATCTGACACCTTTACCTTTTGAGAAGGCCTTGAGGGTCCCAAACTTGATCCCGCACAAGACCCTGTCTGACTAGCTGCCCTCTTAGCAAAAAAACCTTTGATTCTCAAGCTTCTTTTCAAATATCAGAGCTCTATCTAGAATCTCAACATAAGTCTGGAGTTCTTGTGTAACCAATTGCTTTCTAATTTTATCCCTTAACCCTTACTGAAACTTCTTAGCTTTCCTCAATTCATCCTCCATGATATATGACGCATACTGAGATAATTCAGTAAATTTTGTATCATATTCCGCTATAGTATGATTCCCTTGCCTAAGTCGCATAAACTTCTATTCCTTCTGATCTTGAAGGTTAGAAGGGAAATACTTTTCCATGAAAGCCACCTCAAATATATCCCAAGTAATCTTATCATCAGGCACACCCATCGCCCTTTTCACCATTGACCACCAAATATCGACTTCTCCATTCAACTTGTATGCTGCAAAGGTGACTCTTACTCGATCAGAACATTGAATGATAGTAGATATCTTCTTTAATCTTCGAATCCAAATACCCACCTTTACCAGATCTGGCTCTCCTAAAAATTCAGGTGTTCGTTCAGCTATAAATTTCTTATATGTCATTGGGCAGGGATTTACTAGGTTCAAATCTGGAGCAGGGACCAGAGTCATATGACGCTGCTCCATTGATTCAATTAGGTTAGTCATTCTTACCAACAAGTTCAGATGTTGGGCCTCTCAATCCTGAGGAGTACTAGTACCACCTAGAGCATTCCTCCTTCTTCCTCTACTCGCCATGCTATTATCTAATAACCATAAATATCACAATATCAATTAGTCTCGCACATTCGAATTAGAGGGAGCGGTTAACAATTATTCAATGCATTGAAATTGAACCTAGGGCTAGCACCTAACATCCTATCTAATCCTAACTACCCTTATCCCACATTAACTAGGTCTAAGCTTTCGCTTAAAGATCGATCAATTCTAAGGCATCTCTTTTCTCTGATACCAATTGTAACAGAATGGGTCATCAACCACTAATGACCTCCATTAATTGTCATACTTAACTTAAAGGCACTAATCCACAATTAATTAAGGCCATAAATTTCTATAAATAATTGGGCAGAGTCTCTCCTAAATATGGGAAACAATTATACATACAATATAAATAAATGTAACCTGTACAAGATATTCCAACACATAGACCTCAAAATTTAATCCATTCAATCATCCACAACATTTGCACAACTCATACATAGGACCAACATCAATTGCTATATCATCCATGCCTCTAACATAGTATTTACAACTACCATATTGGATCAAATAGAGATGCCATCTAAGAACCTATACAGTTTTCAAAACCATCAAACCTGCAGAAGCATGCTATATCCATAGATTGAAATGTAGAAGTATAACAATAATCCATGATAAATACAACATGATATGCTATTTAATACATCAATTCATCCAACACATTAGATGGTTTCATTCACAATACATTAACTTTTAAAATTTGTCCAAGTCTTCAAGTCCAACAATCTTCTTAGCTAATCATTAGTTTTACTCTTTCTTATCAGGTATCAACTCAACCATTTCATCTGAAAGGATAAATAAAATAGCAAGAAGTGAGCCAATAGCTCAATAAGGAATTATAATAACAAGGACATGCAATGTTTCATTTAAAGTACGAATATAAATAGAAAGGAAGGTATAGCAGGGATTAATATTCATAAATACATATGGATTAGGAAACAACATGAATTGATTCATAGACATGATCTTGAAAAAAAAATCTCAATTTTTATTTCTTTTATATTTTCCTTTAGTTATTCCTTACACTTATCTTAACCAAAAAAGCTTGCTGAAGAATACAAATTGGCTCATTTTACTTATTTTTTAGATTAACTTCATCATCTTGAGGGGCCCAGGCAAGTAGGCCCTACCAACGAAGAGAGCAAATAATCGAGGATAGATTGTGATACTCCACACAATCCATGGCTATGGGTTCCTCATTATTTACATTCTGAGGGCAGCATGATCATATTTTTTTATCTTTCTTATTTACATCCCGAGGGTAAGATGATTATAATTTTTCATCCTCTATAGTAATGCCCCAAGGAAAGCGGATCACATATCACTCTATAGATGGAGTTATCCTCGATTACCACAGTAACATCCTAAGGTATGCCAAAGAACACTACCTGCTGAATAATAAACCTTGGTCCAATTTTGTACCCATTTTAACTTATCTTGGTTATTCTTACTCTTGCTTCTTAGCCCTAAATAATCATACTTTAAGGAAAACTTCAATTTCATGTGTCTTAGCCTTCACATAAACCTTAAAGTTCTCAGTAATTTCTTAATAGTGTAACTTTTTAGCGATTTTTAGGTAAACATGTTTAAGAAGCTTATATAATTCATCTTGTAACATTTTTACATCATAACTCAAATTTCATAACAATTTTCATACCTCATTTTTGAGCTAGGGTTTGAAAAAAATGTTTCGGACACAAATCAGACAAGAAACGCAAACCAAATCATGAAACCAGAACCATAAATCATAATACATATAATTAAAAATAAAATCTATCCAT
>JAOVVI020010782.1:0-12927 GCA_028571085.2 Nepenthes alata
ATATTTGATAGTCCTATTTAAAAGATTGACTTTAAAGGTAAGAGGGGAGAGTAACAGCCATGGATGAGTTGGGGTGGGTTCTGGCGTGGGGTAATAATAATAATAATTATTATTATTTTTTAATTAATTTTCATAATTATATTTTGTCTGGGTCTCTTTGAAAATTATGACAGAAGTATGTTACTGATTTTCTTAACAAGTTTTCGATCGAAACTGAATAAACAAAAGCAGATCAACTTGATCACAAGTCATGGCCGACTTTTCAAAAAGCACATTACGATAATTTTCACATTCTGCTTTGAAAATTGGATTTGACATTTGATTTGCTTGTCTTGTCTGTCCTTCCTCTCTCTCACCTTTATTTCATTTTCATGAACGACGGAATACGTCTCTTTCACCTTTCTTATCACCTTCATCTCCTTCTCCCAAACCCTAGCTCCATCACCACAATATATATATATATATATATTATAATTTTTTTAGTCGTAGCATGAACTTTATCATTCCTCCTCTTTAACATAAAAAAAATGTCAAGTTAATAGGTCCAATTCATGTTACTCAGTTTAAATCGTGACCCAGAATGAATAAATGGATGGGCATCAAGGACATCCTTATATGGTTAGCATATATCAATCACATTATAAATATCTCTATTAGAATTAAGTTTAAATAAATTTTATAGGAATCAATTATAGGAAGGAACGGATAAATAAAGGATATTTTTTAAAATTATTTAATTTTGGTGGTAAGTATGAGAGACATTTAGAGCAAAGCCTAAGCTAAAATTTTTACAGATCTAGCTATATCATCATATATTAAAAGTGTATTTAGCTTGATTTTTTCAAAGTATCTATAAATCATTTCTTTATAAATATATTTTGGACAAGTCATTTTCTCTTCTCTAATCTTTCTATACATATTATGATTTGTGAAAATTACATCTTTAAAGGAAAAGTATGATCCGTCAAAGATATATCATGAAAATGTGTTATCTTGTGAATGACAATGGCAAGAAAATACGATAAATGGGTTGGATCAGTACTCAAATATGAGAAGAGAAAATTTAGCACTGATCGTAATGACATCAGTCGTGGTAAAAATAAAAACGTTAAAAAATAATGATAAAAGAGATCGTTAAATAAGATGAAAAAGCGTCACCGATAAAAGAAAAGAACCCAAGCATAATGAGGGAACGAACCCTAACTTTAGATATTTTGATGAAAAAGACCATAAAAATGAAAACATAAATATTATCACTAATTAAATAAACAGAGACCAATTTAAATAAAATTTTGGCTGATATTTAGTAAAAATTTTTAATATTTTTTATTATAATTTTAAAAATTAAATCAAAACAACATTTGAAAAAAAAAAAAAAGCTAAATAGCAGACCTAGTAGTAAGATTCCATTATTAATTAAGAAGTCAGACATCTGATGTGGATGTATCTGTACTCTTTCACCTTTGTTATCATCTTCATCTCCTTCTCTCAATCCCTATCTCCAATATGTTATATTTCTAATAAATTTGATTTTTTTTTAAATTTTCTGTAACTTGAAAATTGTTAAATTATTGGGTCAAATCCAAAGAACACATTAGTTGATTTGAATCACGAGCCCTAAATAATTGACAAATAATTTTGGAAAAAATTATAAATTTGATAATTAAAAAAAAATCTAAAAGTTGATTGCCATTCTCTACCATTTATTTTTGATATAAGATTTTTAACAGCGTCTTCAAACAAAATACTTTGTTTATAATCCATCTTTACCTTGAACTCACATTATTTTAATTTATTAAATTTCAAAATAATATTTATTAAAAATTAAAGTGAGAATATATAGATCTCTCTTTACCTTTATTTTAAAAATAAATCTTATCTCAAATTTATTTTTTTTATTTTTTAGGTGAAATTTTATTTTTATAGATATTTTTTTAAAAAAATGTATCAAATTATATAAATTCTGCCCTTTTTTGTTAAAAATTATATATGAATTATATAATAATAATAGATATAACATTACTTTTTGAAAATATCCTGAATTACCTTTAAAAATATATATTGTCTTTTCGAAAGCACTTTGTATTACTAATTTGGCTTTGAGGGTTTTTTTTTTTTTTTTTCATTTTTGATATTTTAAAAACTTTTTATTCAAACTTGTACGTAGCACTCAGCAAGTGCCGTCGTCCTCGGGATATCATTTTCATAATCTAAAATAAAGTTGGCAGGCAATAAATCTTCATTTAATTATAAGTGAACTTATTATTATAATATGAAAATTACAAATTTATTTTTTTATAATAACAATAACAGTAATAATTATATAATTCTAAAATAAAACTATATAAATTTCATCTTTATTAAAATTATACATATTAAGTCTCATATGTTAAATTTCATCTTTATATGTTAAACATATAAAAATATTTGACATAATAATAATTTTTTAAAAAATAACTATTTAAATAATTTGTTGAGTTTTTATTTGTTTTTCTTTATGTAACATATAAAAAAATATATTTAATGCATCTTTCTTACCCCAAATCCCTTGTTCTCCACCCTTGTTAGCCATATATGCAACAAAAAAAATTAATTTTTTTTTAATTTTTTTGGTCAATTTCTATTTAGTATTATTTATTAATAAAAACACCGTCAAAATTATTACGTAGAACTCTAAAATTAATCATATTTAAAATTTTAATATTCGTATATATATATAAATGTATAACTTGAAATATAGTCATTTTAACTTGTTTGAAACAATAATAATAATAATTTGAAATAATAATAAAATAAATTTTAAATTTTAAATAATTTTTCTTGTTTGAAATTATAAAGGTAATAAACAATTAAGATTCAGAAAATAAATATTTCTATCATTTTAAGAAATGGAACTTTCCTTAATCCTAAACTTTATTTTTCATCATGTTTGAATTGTAAATAGAAAAAAACAAATTGCTTATTTTCCATATTTACCAACAAAATATTGAAAAATCAAAATCTAACTTTTAGTTTGTGTAAGTAATTAATTCCTTTTTTAACAATATTTTTATTTTGCACTGTTCTTTGAGTAATTCCTAATTCTGATATTGTATTTTTAATATATTATTTTAACAGATTTTTTTATATATATAACAGAAGAAAAATAATAAAATCACTTTTAAATTAAGCCGACGCACATTAAGAAATATAATATTTATCTATCCATTTATTATTATATAATCCATTGATATTATAGATGAATCAGATATTAAATCATCTAAAATATTAAAATGATTACTATAAGATAAATTTCTAGGGAATTTTTATAATAAAAACCAATATTCTAAAATATAAATTTTAAGACCCAATGTTAACTAGGTAATAATTAGGAATATTCCTTAGGATATTAAAAAATGCATCCAAAAATTAAAAAAAATTAAAAATATAAGATCCACAGTAATATAGTCACAGCCATTAGTACCGATATATATCATTCATCTATTTTTATATATGTGACTTATTCATATATGATATAAAATAACTATAGATGTTAAAATATTATATTTTATGTCAATTTTGTTGGTGTATTTTTTTTATAAGCATTAAAAATAATAAAGTGGAATATTTAAACTGTGAATATTGCCATAAGTTAGATTAAATTAAGCCTGTAAATCTTATCTGATGTACGAATTCATATAATATAATGGCATTAGTCACAGGGAAAAAAACGAATGAAAGAGGGGGGGGGTGTCACAGTAAGATTAAGTTCGACCATAAAATAATGAATTAGATCATCATGATGTAAACCTCATGAAATAATTGGACTCAATCTCAGCCATTAATTCTGCTGTAGTATATAAAGAATAGTAAGCCCTACAGTAGAGTATAAATTTTATATTCAGTTGTTTTGGAGGGACTATTTTTAGGAAATTAATTTCATAATAGCAAGTTTAATGTATAAGGTATTATTATTATTATTATTATTATTATTTATTTTTTTATGACAGATAGTTTTATTTTTTAACTAAGATAAAGTTATTTAAAAAAATATAATATTTAATTTTATAGATTATCGTGAAAGATCTTTGTTTGATTTTTTGGCTACTTCATTATGGATGACTCAACATATAGAAAGTCATCGGAGGTTCGCACGAAACTCGTGCAAAGATCAAAGTGTTCATGCACGCAGAGCGCATGCGGCGAAGGGCCAGGAGACAAAATCAAATAGGACGCTTGAGGATTGTTGGCGCTCGTCTCGCGCTCAAGCGGTAAAGAAGCGCAGATTCCAAGCTTGTGTGCTCGTACCACGTTCGACGGGTGCTCGAGCACGAAATCCATAACCCAGTGCGCTAGATTCGCACTCATCGGGCGTTTGAGTGTCGGTACGGCGTATAAAACGTAGCTCACGCATTTTGGGATTACGATACTGAAATCTTTCTCCACAATGGGCGCCGCATATCAAGAGAGGAGATAAGAAAAGAGAAGAGGAAGACGTTCGACATTTGGTTCAGATTTGATTTAAGTTTTATTCTTTACTAAGGTTGGATACGTCGTTCTGAAGGTGATTCTAGAAATATATTTTTATTTGGTTGCTTTTTTGTTATATTTCTCTTATGGTCATCGGGTGTGTTGAGAATGGGTTATATTCAATCATTCTTTATTCGAATTCGGAGTAAAGAGATTTCTTAGGGGTTCTTATAACCTACATTATTTATAGTGAATTTGTTTAGAAAGATTTTTCACGTTAAAAATTATTTGCATTGTTTATTTTTTGTGCTCGTAAATTTAGTGGCTGACGGTTGATGAGGAGTTCGAGTTTGTTTTGTTGCCCCGAGTCAGGTGTATTCGGTTGTCAAATTTTCAATAATCTTAATTACGAAACTTAGTCTTATAATAATGACAAAATTTAGATTCTATTTGTTGGTAAAAAAAATATCTTTCTAGACTGGTTGACAAACAACAATAGCGATCAAAGGTATCATCGACTGATGATTGGAAATGAGATTATTATATGATTTATAATTGTACATAATCTTATGTTTAAATCAGGTCCCACCATAATCAAAGAAACTTAACCAATTATACAAATTTTCTATAGTATGGATAGGCATTTTATTTAATCATATTCTCTATGAATGCCATAGTATAGTTGGTGGTTTTCAAAAGAGCAAAAAACACAAGAGAAAGAGTGAGAAAAAAATACTCATAAATAATCATATTATTATTGTTAGTTATTTTATTTCAAGAATTAACTAATCAGGTCTAGACAGGTTTATTTTTATCAGAGGTTCTATATTCATTGATTTAGCGGATAATACTCAAAGATTTTGAATTTTTCTAACAGTCATAATACTTTATTAGAATAATTATTATAGATTGTATGAATTAAAGTATGTATTAATTTTTTTAATTTATTAAATTATGATATAGGGTGTCTGATATGATTCAAATATATAGTTTGAAATCTGATTTGAATAAAAAATATGTATATATCGTGATCTCTTACATAATTTGTAGTGCATTGTAAAATTTATGGTTGCTTAAATAATAAACTCAAAAGAAAATGTTATATCGAGTTTCAGATAATACGCATCAGGTGCACACAGTTGTGCACAACTATGGCCTATCACGGACGAGAGATGATCTCTAAAGGCCAATTGCTTACTAAGTTGCCAACCATTGGGATAAAAAAAGAAAAAGAAAGAAAGAAGAATAAAATTATGATGACCAACTAGGGTGCATGCCTAGAGCCCTTTTGCAGAAGAGGGGTTGTATGTACGAGAAGAAGAATTGGACCACAGACCTCGTGAAGAGGAAGCGTTTGGTCAGTCTTTGATATTGACAAATTTTGTGATACTAAATTATACGTTAAATCTACTATCTTATTTTAATATGTCTTTCATGTTTAAATATTTGATAGAAATTTGATAACTATTTAAACTATTTTGTATTTTGGTGATAGATAGAAGTTAGATAATGGCTTAAATTTTGTGTCTTAAAACTAGAATAAAAACTTGCTATGGCTTAAGTTTTATATTATGGAGTTAGATGAAAGCTACTTGATGACTTTGGTAGAATTGCTGCTGAGCAAGCTATCTAAACGATCCGTGTGTGGTAAACTTTTTAGAGACAAGCGGAAAGTAGACCTCGAGATGGTTGCGTAAAGCGTGGACTTCTAGAGGTGAATTGTAAGCCAATCACGGTATGGTGGCTCATGCTAGATATAATCCATGCCCACCATCCATTACTTGAAACTATTTTGGCCCGAAATTTCTTTGATATTTTTTAAAAGATAAAACCTCATTTAATTTGGAGAGTATACAAGATTTAAATCGAAGTGAAAGTGAGACGTTTTTTGAGTAAGTAAGTCTATAACCGCATGATTACCAATTTTTTGAGAGATTATTTTTTTTTTACTTGAGAAGAGAGCTATATTGTTTTGAGATATTTTACATATTCTGATTTGATACTTTATATTTATTAGCCCACAAACTATGGAGTTTTGGTATGTAATTCATACATAGTTTGAGGTGTGTTTTTTATTAAAGCACTTCCATCAACTAAAGATCACTAAGAGAGTTCATAATGCATTTGAGTAATTACAAATTTACAGATTTAGGGAAAGCCTTAGATAGTAACATGTACAGGGCCAGTCGTTTAGAGGGTTTATCACATCATTTCGTTAGTCCATAAGTTGGCTCTTCTGATATAGTAAATTTTTAGTTGGTAATTTAAATTTTAAAGGGTTTTATCAGTAAACAAGTTATTTGAAAGCATTTTTCATCACTAAATATTGTATTACCTCTATTTATATATTTTGCTTTTTGTTATATATATGTGAATGATTATAGTTTTATATAGGGTTAGACTATTATAACTAGTTTAGTTGTTAAAATAAAATGATATAGAAATAGAATAATTATTCTCTAAAAATAGAATAAAGTAAACAATTACTGTTTTCAAATTTGATTAGTCTTTTGATATAATCAAAATTAAGTTGAGAATTAATTTTTTTAATATTTAGTATATAGTAATAGTAAAAAAAATAAGGTAAAAATTTATAGTAATAATTTTTTTTACTTATTCAAAGAAAAGGGAAATAAGGTAGAGAAATTTTAAGCACTTCTTACAAAAGATCCAATAATAGATTGATATAAAATCTTTTGATGAGTCTAATAATGATGGAGTGACAAAATCCTCAAGGCAAAGGGCAAATGAGTAGCGGCTATGTAATGGATATTTGAGACGGCGAGATTTTAAATAGTAGATGAGCAGCAGCTACGTAATGAGTATTTGCAGTAGTGAGATTAAGAATATGAAGGGGTTATTTCAAAGTGAAGGGGCGACAAGATTTTAAAAGACAGATGAGTAATCCTTAATTACAATAAATTATACTAAAAAAATAATGGGTAAAAGCATAATTATTTTAGATATATATATTTTTTTGACTACAAAGAATAAGAAATCCTAACGAAGACATAGTATTTATTCTCTACTTTAGAGAAATATTAACTTTTTAGAAATTATTATTCTTTAAAAAAAAACCAAACAATAAAATTATAATTCCAATTGCAGTAAGATAAAAATAAAAATTTTATTCCAAACAACTAAATGTAATGTTATGATAGAGTTATCGAAAAGGTGCCAACCAATTACGCCGATATTTAATTTTTTATTTAAAGTTTTTGGCATGGATCTTTATAAGCAATCCAAATTAAATTGTTTAAATATCATACTAAGATTGACTACAATGATAAATTATTTTATTTATCATATTTAAGTTAAATCTTTATGATTGAAAAGTTTCCATAAATAGGAATAAAAATAATATTTTATTTTTAATAGAGGATAATATTATTCATATTATCTCGGTCATTTATTGCAATGAGGATTTGCTTCAAACCTTGTTGTACCCCCTTTCTCATTATCTTGATTCCATCGAGGGCTCAATTAATCACCAATAATAGCACAATATCACTAGTCAGTCAAAATTTTTAATTTTGGATGATATTTTATTAATCAACGGATGGGATTGGATGATGAGTGAACCGGCCCGGTTGGGAGAATTGAAAAGTATAGGGAAAACTCATTGGTGTAGTCCGTGATTTTTCCGTATAAAAAAATGATAATGATGCCAAGTTTTCATCCAAATACTAAAAATTTAATTACATATTATTCTTATTTTACTCTTTTGCATGTTAAATATGTGAGAATATTAGATGACTTGTATATATCATGATTACATAAGATAATACTTGATGTATCTTTTACAAAGGGCAAACTAAGCATATATTAGAACAGCCCAAATAACTTTTATTGATATGCTGGAATAATTGAATAACATATTTTATGAAAATAATATATTATCATATTAGTCATTATGATAATTATTTCATTCGAAAATTTATATATTTTTATGATAACTAAGAAAGAAGATCACAAGTTATCAAGTATGTAAATTTTCGTAAGTAGACGGACTGGAACACTCCTTTGTTGAGCGGCAAGGATATTTGCACTGTTGATGAAGTCGAAGAATCCAATTTAAGGGAGAGTCTTTATACTGACAGGGTAGTATATTCTCATGGTTGTAGAAAGTATTCTTCCTATCTTTTCTACACCTGCACATCTATTAATTGACTCTGGCTCCACAGGTACTTTCGTAGCACCGAGTTTTGCTAGTAGACTCGGCATATAAGTTGTACCATTAGATTTTTTTTTTTTTTGGTTTGTATCGACTCCAGTAGACAAAACAGTACTCTTGAGTAAAATGTACCCTCGTTGCGTAGTTCATGTTGATGAGTATGAGATACCAATTAACCCAATTCTATTAGAAACGATGAGCTTTAATGTGGTTTAGGGATAGACTGGTTAGTTGCTTATTATGCCCGTGTTAGTTGTTTTCAAAAGGTCGTGACCTTTATAGTTGCTAGGATTGAGGAGTTTGAGTTTTGCAGTATTTGAAGCTAGTGATTCCTATGATTTTGGCTCTACATACTTGCCCTCTTTTCACGGTGGGTGTTTGGACTTCTTAGCTTTTGTATCTTCAATGACACTAAGTAAGCTACACAGAGGATATTGATGTAGCTTGAGAGTTTGTGGATGTCTTCCTTGATTAGTTGCCAGGAGTAACCCCAAAGTGTGAGATTGAGTTTCTATAGATTTATTATTGGGGACTATATCAATTTCAAGGGCATCATACAGAATTGCTCTTGCTAAGTTGAAGGAGCTCATACAGAATTGCTCTTGCTAAGTTGAAGGAGCTGAAGATTTTGTTTTAGGACTATCTTGACCAAGGTTTCATTAGTCCTAATGTTTCTCCATGAGTAGCACCTATATTGTTTGTGAAGAAGAAGATGGGTTGATGTGCTTGTACATTAATTACAGGGAGCTCAATAAGTGAACCATCAAGAAAAAATTATCTATTGTCCTGGATTGATAATCTTTTCAACCAACTGCAACAAGTGTATCCTTCGAGATTAACCTACAATCAGGTTATCGACAGTTAAAGATTAAGGAGAATGACATCTGAAAGATAATTTTTCACTTTAGGTATGGGCACTATGAGTTTCTAATGATAGCTTTTGGTCTAATGAATGGACCAGCTAGATCACGGACTTGATGATAGAGTATTTAGACCATTCTTAGATAGTTTTGTTATAGTCTTTATTAGCAATATCTTGATCTACTCCATAGTGTTGCAGAGCATGGGGAGCACTTAAGGATCGTACTACAAAGGTTATTTAAGAAGCACTCGTATGCTACATTTACAAAGTGTGAGTTTTGGTTGGAAAATAAAATTTCATTTTTGGGCCATATCATTTTTGGAGATAAAATGTCTGTGGACTCATCTAAGATTGAGGCTATAATTGATTGGGCCTATTCAATCAATTCGACTAAGGTGAAGAGTTTTCTTGACTTATCCGGGTATTACAGAAGATTTATTGAAGGCTTTTCCAATATAGCGATGCTAATGACCAAACTAACATAGAAGGATGATAAGTTTGTTTTAGTCTGATACTTGTGAGCAAAGCTTCTAGAAGTTGAAGTAGAGGTTGATCTCAGCACTAATGTTGATGATTCCACAGGGTTCAAGTGATTTGGTGGTATATTGTGATACTTCATTGAAGTGCCTATGTTGTGGGTTCTTGTCGTTCAGGAATGTAATCACTTATGGGTCTCCACAGTTAAAGATCCCTGAGCATAGATATCTGGCTCATGACTTAGGATTGGCCACAATCATCTTCGCATTGAAGTTTTTGAGGCACTACCTATGGAGGGAGAAGTTCATCAAATACATGGATCATAGGAGTTTAAAGTGTATCTTCTCACAGAAAGAGTTGAGGATGTGACAAAGGCATTGGATGGACCTTTCAAGAACTATGATTGCTAGATTTTATATCAACTTGGCAAGATAAATGTGGTGATTGATACACTAAATAGAAAATTAGCCTATCTTTTGGCCCACTTGATGATGAGAGAGTGAAGGATGCTGGAGAAAATAAAGGATTGTGACATTCAGCTACATTCAAATGATCCCTAAATAATTCCATCTTACCAAAAAGTACAATCAGTATTGTTGGAAAGAATTTGGATAGCACAGAGTGATCACCTAGAGCTATCAGATATTATTAAAGAGTTGCCTTGTGAATCTTGAGTGGGTTAAGAGATTAGGAGAGACAGGACTTTCTCGTTTAGGGACAAAATCTGTGTTATCAAGCCTAGCTTAGTAGAGTTAATGAAAGAGATTATGGGGGAGGCATATTGCTCGAGGTGCACAATGCATCTAGGTTTGAATAAGATGTATCGTGAACTAAATGGGACCTTTTAGTGGAGCAATATGAGCAGAAATATTGTGAAGTTTGTTTCCAATTGCCTAATTTGTTAGCAAATCAAGGCGGAATACCAAAGGCTAACCAAAAAATTTTTGTCAATACTGATTCTAAGCTAAAAGTGGAAGAACATATCTATAGATTTCATTGTTGGACTTTCAAGGACTTCCAGAGGTAGCGACGTCGTATATGTGGTTATAAACTGATTAATTAAGTTGACACACTTCCTTGCAATGAGATTGATGCACTTTTTGGATCAACTTGCCAAACTCTACATTGACAAGATAGTGAGATTACATGAGGTACCCTTTAGCATAGTCTTGGATCAAAACCAAAGATTCATCTCGCAATTTTGGAGAAGCTTACACAGAGAATTGGATATAAACTAAAATTCAGCACTACATTTCATTCCCAAGCTGATGGCTAGACAAAAAAAACTATCTAGACACTCGAAAACATGCTTAGGAGCTCGGTTCTAGAGTTTGATGGTAGCCAAGACACATATTTATCACCTGTAAAGTTTATGTACAACAACAATTTCCGAACTAGTATTAAAATGGCATTGTTTGAGACTTTGTATGGGCGAAAATACCGATTACCTATAAGCTAGGGAGGAGATTGAATATTATTAGATTTTAGGGCCTAACCTTGTGCAAGAGCTAACAAAACTAATCCGATTGATATGGGAGTGGATGTGGGTTGCTCAGGGTCGATAGAAAAGCTACGCAGATAATAGGCAATCTTTTTGAAAGTATCACTTATGAAAGGCATCCTTCAATTTGGCAGGTGAACCAAGCTGAATCTCAAATTTATCAGGCCATTCAAGGTACTAGAATGGATTGGCAAGGTGACCTATCAATTAGCATTACTACCATCTTTAGTAGGAGTGAATAATTTTTTCCATGTGCTTATGCAAAGAAAATATGTCTACGATGAGTCACATAACATTGAATATGACCGGCTATAGTCCATGAAGGATTGGTCCAATACTAAGGAGCCAATACAAATTCCTAATCGATGAGACAAAATCCTACGTTTTAAGATAATGCCACTCTTAAAGATTACGTAAAATTATTAAGATGAAGGCGATGTGACTTAAAAAATAAGGGCTGATATGAGAGAGTACTCCAGACTATCTAAGGATTGAAATAAGTTTTCGAGAATAAAATTTTTTTTAAGGATGTACGTTGTAATATCCCAAATATTTCTAATAATATATTTATGAGTATGAATAATTTATTAATAATTTAATTAGAAGAATTTTATTAAATATAATGAGTTCAATTATTGCAAATTTTGGTATTGGTTGTGTACCTTGTTTTAAAGAGGGCCGATTCACTGTGTAATATTTATAAGATCATTTTTATAAAATATTAGAGTTTGCTAGATACCATTTTAGATTTAAGGAAGTGATTAATTATTAAAGTGCTATTACTAAGATTACCATTCGAGTTGTGTAACAACTTTGTTAATTGTATAATCAGTTAATGTATACCTATTTTATTGAAAGACTTAGTTCTTTTATTAGAAAGCTAAAAGTTTAAATTTTAAAATTTAATCATAATTAATTAAATTAAATTAATTAAAATTAAAGTCAGATGAAAAAAATTAGGTCAAAATTAATTTTTGACTGAGTCACATCAACTTGATGGACATTTGATTGGCACTTGACGTACGCACATACATGATTTATATGGAGAGGTCGCGTTTGACAGATGCTTGATTGGGACTCGAACTCATTTTTCAGATTGATCACCCTCGATGCATGTTTAAGGGATACTTGAACACACTGTGATAAAATACTAGCGTTTGATACGCACCTGATATGACGCTTATAGATCACAGTGTTTGGTCACGACGCCCGATATGTTCCTAACGAGCACACTTGTGCCAATCTATTATATAAGTTATATTCGATTGATTTTTAATTATTTTTATCAGATTTTAAGAAAAGAGAGAGAAAGCTAAAAAGTGCCAATTCAATTAATTTTAAAAAAGATTTTGATAAAATTAAAGCTAAAACAAATGTATTCTAAGTAATCCTTTCTTTATTGTTGATATTTTCTTATTTAAGTAAATATTTATTATTTTAAATACTTATCTATGTCAAAATTTT